>APFE031686728.1:0-11435 GCA_000404065.3 Pinus taeda
AAAATCAGAATAATTGGTCCAGTTTCATAAAAGAATATCCCTGAAGTACAATAGTGCAACTTCAGGGTTTAAGTCATATACAAAACTTTACGACCCTTTCTAAATGCATGAAAGAGTCTATAAATACTACTAAGCTAAACAAAAATCTATAAAACAAAATCCTACTAAATTGCCATCAGTAAATGTGATCTATCTTCTTGGGGCGATCTAGCAGTCGGCGATGTGAATCATGACTCAGGTTGTTTGCCTTTAAACCTGAGCTGGCTTATCGCAAGCATCGGCTCCACTTCTGGCGGTCTGTTGAGGGGCAAGCTAAATTGGGCAGCAAAGGTGGCATCCTGAATGTCGGGTATGATATACCCGACAGCATCTGTGAGGCATTTTAAGGCGGCTCTTTGGCTGTATGGCTTCACTAAGAAGAACCAATAAGCATCCCATGTTAAACTGTTGATTCCCGCGATTAATCTTCCATTTTTCTCTAGCTCCGGGTAGCATGAATGCTCCAACATCTTTGTCGTTGTTAATTGACCTGGAGTGCATTAGGAAATCATATTAGACAAATAAAGCGTATTATTTACTAATTCAACCAAATTGCCAGTGGTTGCTTTGCATATGAAAATCACTCTTTCTGCCTTCATTAGCTGTGATTTCCATTCTGTGAATAATATTTCTTTGTGCGATTCCAGAATTCTCGGTAGATTAGTCGCCTGGCCTTGATAGGAATCTTGCCATTCTATAAAACTTGTGAGTGTTTCTTTGGCCTGATCCAAATCGGTCCTTGCCTTTTCTACCTTTTCGCTTATGGATGCTACTAACTCGCACAATGGTTCTGCTTGTATAATCTGCTGACATAGGAGCTTAACTTGGTTAATCAATGCCTTATTCAATTGAAGCGCTTTTGATTTGAATTCATCTACCTGAGGGAGCCTTTTCATTTGCTCAATTTGAGTAGACAATTGAGCGATTTGCTCATCTTTTGCTTTCATCGTTCCCTCAGTCGATATTCTTAATTGCTCCAATGCTGCCGATAGTTCCTTTTGTCTTTGGATTGCACCCTTGTCAATCCTTTTTTTCTCCTCTTGTAATTGCTGAGTCAGCTGATGATTGCTCTGCTGCTGTAGCAATTCCTGCTCCGCCTGTTCTGCTTTATGCTGAACTTCCGATAATTTCGCCTGTAGCGAAGAGATGTCTTGATCCTTCGCTTTCAATAAACTGCTTACCTCCGATGCTTTATCAATGGTCACCGCCGAATATGCTCCAGCGTATTGCGATAGCTTGGTTAAGTCATCGGAGGGGTCGAATTCCTCTTTCCACACAACATTGCCCGTCACTGTTAATTCAGGGAATAGAGAAGGTTGATCAGCCCTTCTCCTTTTCCTCTGTCGCTTTACAATAGCTTTATGCTTAGGGCTATAAAATACATCCAAAGGGGGAATCTCTTCAATTTGCAAAATGATTTCGCCCGATGGATCTTTAGGAATTATCTCTGTTTCTTTTGATTTGGGTAGGTTGCTGGTTTCGCCCGAAACCGGTTTCGATGTCGCTTCCTATGTGTCGCCTTCTTTAGAAACCTCATCATCTCTTGAGCACTCTAGGTTTCCGATAATTGAATTGAATTGCTACCATTGCTGGAGCAAATTCGGATCAACTAGTGTATCATCATTAATTTTAGAGTTGCTCTCTTCTTGGGCTTTCGCCTGGGTTTCTTCCTATCGCTGCACATTTTCCTGGGTTTCTTCCTGCCTCTGATTATGCACTTCCTCCTACTGCTTTGATGTAGTAGGAGGTGGCGTATTACTTCGCTGCTCAGGCTCGCTTGATTTTTTCGTCATCGGAATAGTCGCTAACAGGTCTAGAGGCAGAGTTTGCAACCTCTGTTCTCTAATTCTGTTGAATTCGGCTAGCCCTTCATCGTTGTATACATTTCTGGCAAGCGACTTAACTTGATACAGCGATTCGGCCGATGCAAACAAATCTTCGAATTTGTCTTCTTTGTGCTCGACCTTGGCCAATTTGGCCTGGTCGAGAGCATTGTAAGCGATTTTCCTTGGGTCATACTGCCTGCTTGGCAGAGTAGCCAGAGTGAGCGAATTTATTTTCCCAGCTTCCTTCTCTGCATGTTTGATATCATGCAGGGTATAAATTCCAATTCGTAAGGTAAAAGAGGGCCAAACATGCTTTTTCGCTTTCTTCAGGGTTTGAGTAACCCCATCTGCATTGATTTGATAAGCTACTTCCCTGGCAAGTAACTTATCAGGGATGTAAAGTGGGAGCACATGCGGCCTGGCCTGACTGCCAAAAACTTTGATGTAGGTGAATTTCTCCTCTCCAAACCAACTTGTTACTGCGGTTAAATCTACCCCTGCTTGCTCAGAAATCTTCGGGGCAAGCTTATAAAAAATGGAGTAATGAATTGGCAACATAAAACCGTTGCAGATTTGATAAAGGTGATGTTTGTAATTGGTCTTCCACAACTTTTGATGATATATGTGGATGGGTGTGGGGTCTTGCGACGTCCACCTCCATCCGACCACAGGAAACTCAGAATTAAAACATAATACATCCAACACATAGGCGCTGTAATAAAATGGAAGAATAAACCGCTCTGTGACGCGAGAGTTAAACCTGAAATCGAGAATGGCTTTGGCTAACTTGTTGGATAATATATCCGCCCAATCCATAATCTCACCACTACATGCCGCCTCCATTAAGGGGACCATTTCTATGTTAAAATTGGCAGAGTCATGCAATCCCCATAGCCTACACAACATAATTCCAGCATAGCAGTAAGGAGAACATAGGGAGTCAACTGAGTACTTACCCGAGGATTCATGTTTGTGCTTTGTTGGATTTTGTCTCCAGCCTCGAATTGGTTCGGACTCGGTCTCGTTCTCTGCTCGGAACTTCTCCAGAAATGCCGTATTATATTTTTTCTCTTCTTCCGGTAGATGATACATTTGCCTTAGATCTATGGCTCGAAAAGAACCGAAAACCCTCCCATCTGTAGTACTAAACAATCTATTGGTTATTGGGATCTCTTGGATTGCCCATCTTACCACATCCTTATATGGGAGAATTTGCTCTCGGGCCACTATTCTGTGCAGAAAGGAGTTGGGCAAGTCTTTTAGATTGGCCTCAAATTTGCTGGTACTATCGCATGAGACTTCTATCCCGGTCACATTTGGCTCTTCGGCTTCAATCAAATTATATGTTCCTTGCCAAGTGGCCCTGGTAAGTCCCAGGCATGTCGTATCTGATATAAGCCCTTTCTTTTTACTGCTTGAATCAACAACAGCTTGCCCTGCGGCTGGTGAAGCAGTAGGCATTGTAGTCTTTTTTGACTTCTTTCCCATTCCACTCAATTCTGTCTATGTGGAAGAATCCTGCACAGAGCGAAAGATAGGCGTAACACAGGCAACAATAACATGAATTGAACAAAGTGAGGTATATATATCTGGATGCATTCATAGCGATCGATTGACTTAAGATGGCTTTCGGATCAAATCTGTGAATAGATCGCAAGCTTTTTGTTTTCATTAAATGGCCATTAAGGCCTACCAATCTCAATAATACCAGTTGCTTCGGTTTCTGGCCGAATGATTTATTTGAAGCATGCTTTGGGCGATTTGGCGGTTGAACGCGGATGAGAGGCGTTTCAAAAGATATTGCCTTAATTACGAATAAATCATATTAAACTGCCTTTATGATTTTTACTTTGAAAACCGTGCCTTTTACCCTTTTCGCAATCGGGCATCGGGGAAATCCTAAGTTACTGCTTTGGTTTCATTTGGAATCCCCGATTGCCGATAGCAATATCGCATCGCGTCAGGAGTAGCGAGTAGGGCCGTTTAGAATGAGGGCATGGTGAGTCGCCAATCGCCGATAGCAATATCGCATCACATCGAAACAAGAGGTTGTTTAATTGTGTTACTTTATGCTTTGCCGATATCCGATAGCGATTTCGCATCGGCGAAAATCAAGATGTCCCTTAAGTTGCGTTCTCTTTGTCATTGCGATATGCGATCTTGCGATCGCTTTATCACAATGATAAAGATAAATCGTTTTACGTTGGGGTTTTTGATTGGTTTTATTGAAAAGGCCTTTTAATAATGTTTTCTTTTATTCGAGCCTTTTTGAAATAGAACTTTAAATTGTTACCAATTAAAAACAAAAATTAAAAAGGGACCCATTTCACATTATAGTTTTTGGAATAGTAATGATATGAAATGGGGGGTTGTATGGCACAACAATTGGCGATTCGCTGGAAGAAACGGTTATCTCTGAAAAGTATAGAAATACTTAAACTTTTTCAAAATAGAAATTTTTATTCAAAAGGGGAAAAATTCTAATATAACTAGGTATAGTTTCACTCTAGACAAAACAAAACTTTCTTTGCTAATTTCCTCTTTTGTTAAAAATAGAGACATTCTAGATTTTAAATTGGCATTTGTTGGTTGGTATTGATAAAATAGAGAACTTTTCCAAATCAGCTATTAAAATTAACTCCTTTGTCATAGGTAGAGCCTTTGCTGCCAGCGAACGTTCATAGTTTCGGCAGGGATACCTTTAAACCATATCATTGTCTATTGTCCCATTCACTTTAGAGCATGATTAACAGAATAAATTCAAAATATGTTTTTTCACATTTTGTATTTCTTTTCTTTTTTTGCTATTTTGCAAGATAAAAAGTCATTGCCCTGGTGTGGTGGCTAGTTAAGTGACAATGCCATTCATTGGTAGTAATCTAACCGAACAAGCTGGCTCGTGATGAGACCCCTTGTCTTACAATTGAAGCCATTACCTTGTTTTGGTATGCAGTATTGGTAATTTCGGCTAAACTATTTCCATATGAACATGGTAAGCAGGCTTGTAATAAGACCTCTTAACTTTTGTATCCAGTATTCTTGGAATTACACCCTGAACAATCACGAACTTGAGTAAATGGGATAGACAATTTTCCTCCTTAAGAGAGGATGGATAACAAGGTAAGAGTTTGGAGATGCTGAATTTGGATTAGCTCCTATTTTAATATTGATAACCTTTTTGTAACCAATTTGAAAAATATAAAAAGATTTACAAGATTTATAAACTTCGAGAGAGGTTCACTAAGATTGTAGTGTAGTTTTAGAATGCAATTACAACTAGTTTCCCAGAAATCATTCCTTTTGTTTAAGACTTCTATTTATTTTAAAAGTAAATATCGCACTACTTTTTTTTTTTTTTTTTTTTTTAGAAACTCTTTGAATACAACAAAGGTCAAAATAGAAGATGCCTTACAGTTTTATTTCCTAATGCTGCTACAAACTACAAAAATGCTATTGAAAGGAGAAGGGGTTACCTCCTCAATTGAAAAAATTCTTGAAGATCAGACCATTAACAGGGAGAGAATCTCTCAACCCTGATAAATCTTGTAGCATGAAGGTTGAATAGCTTATCTTTTCACAGATCTGAAATGGTCCAAGCCACATCTTCTGGAATTTGGTGTGTTTTCCTTTATCTTCATGGGCTTTGTCCCATTTCAGGACAATCACCAACTTGAAATTGCTTAGAACCAGATGAAATTGAATCAAATGATGACTTGATGATCTGCTGATGTTTCGCATGAATGATTTTGGCCTCTTCTCTTTCTTCTTCTAATTTTAGAATTTGATCATGTCTAAGCTATAAAGAAGAAGAAGGATTTTCTTCAATAAATTGAACTAGGGCTAGAGAAGGAAGAATGAGATTTTTGGTAGTATAGCTTCTTTCCCATAAACAAGTTTAAATGGGGAAGAACCTATAGAAGCTTTTTGTGTTATCCTGTCAGCCCATAATGCAAATATTAAAGATTTGTGCCAGTTCTTATGATTCGGTTCGATAGTTTGCTTGATAGTTTTGATAAGGTTTTTGTTTGTAGATTCGGCCAAACCATTGCCTTGAGGATAATAGTTAGCAGAATATTTGAGTTTGAATCCTCTTTTGATTGTGAAATCAAACATAGCATTGCCTGAAAAGTAAGATGCATTATAAAAAACAAGAGCATTCGGGACACCAAACCTGGTAATGATGAATTGGTCTATAAATTCAATAATGGCTTCAGAGTTTGTTGTCTTTAACGGAATCGCTTCAACCCACTTGGTAAAGTAATCGATAGCAGTAAGGATATACTTATGCTGTTTGGAAGAATTAGGAGTAATTTCTCCGATAATGTCCAATCCCCATTGCTCAAATGGTTGTTCAATGTTGACTGGTTGCAGAGGGAAGGCTGATTTATTTTGTCTTCCAGTTGAAGTTTGACAATTTCGGCATTTCCTTACATATTCATGAGCATCTCTAAACAGAGTGGGCCAGTAATACCCTGCATGGATGACTTTGTGGGTTGTGGTATCAGCTTCGAAGTGGCCTCCTGCTGGTCCGTCATGCAATTCCTGCAAGACCCTTGGTGCTTCAGGTTTTTCAAGGCATCTTAATAAAACAGAATCATAATTTTGCCTAAAAAGCACATCATCAATAATGGTAAAAAAAAAATCTTTCAATCTTATGGCCCTTTTGTTTTTGTAGGACAGGTTGGGAGGCGCATATCCATTTTTCAAGTAAAATATTAAATCAGCATACTGTGATTCAGAGCCAATGATACTTATCTGGTTAATGGTTTCAGATTGATCTGTATCGCTTAATTCCGGAATGTTGGATGCTCCTGCCAATAACCTGCAAAAACCTTGGCCTCTAACAATCTTTGCTGGCTTGATCTCTAGATCATATTCTTGGAGCGCTGTTACCCAATTTGCCCTTTTTTCTCCTAATTCTCCTTGGATTAATAGTTGCCTAACTGAGGAGAAAGGAACTATAACCTTTGTATGGGCTTTTAAAAGAAAAGGTCTATAATGTTTAACCGCTTTATATACAACAAAGGCTTGTTTTTCTACTTCAGAATAGTTTAGTTTGCACCTTGAAGATTTGAGCTATAGAATGAAATCAATGCTTCCAAATTGTGATCGTTGATCTGTGTAAGTACTGCAGCATAAGAGCGATCGGATGCGATGGTATACAATGTAAAATGATTAGAAAAATTTGGAGTATTTAGAGCCGGCGCATTGATTACTGATTGTTTGATTAGTTCAAACGCTTCCTTTTCTGGCGATCCCCATTTAAAGACTAAATTTTTCTTAATCATAGTTTGAAGTGGTAAAATAATCTAAGAAAAATCTAGAAGGAATATTTTTACAAAATTGATTTGGCCTAAAAATCACTGCATGGATTTCTTATTATGAGGAAAAGGGATTTTAGAGATTTCCTTAATCTTGTCTGGATCAATATAGATGTCGTCTTTAGATACAATAAAGCCTAGGAGCTTACCTTGATCAAAAGCGAAAAAGGATTTCTTAGGGTTTAGAGAAATACCATATTTCTTACAGCGTTGAAAAATCTGATTCAAATCATGCAAGTGGTTGGATATCTCTTTAGAAAATACAGTAATGTCATCTAAATAGATGACTACTGTTCTATTAATTAACCCTTTGAAAGCGATATCCATCCTCTTTGAAAAGTGGCTCCTGCATTAATAAGTACGAAAGGCATTTTCTGATATGCATATGTTCCCCACTTTGTTCTGAATGTGGTTTTGAGCCAGTCATCGGGGTGGACCAAAATTTGGTTATACCCTGAAAACCCGTCCAAGAAAGACATTAACTCTAAACCTGCCACTGATTGGAGTATCTGCTCCATAGTGCGTAATGGGAAATTATCTTTCAAACTTGCCTTATTTAAAGCCCTGAAATCAATACAAATCCTTATGTCGCCATTTTTCTTCCTGACTGGTACCATATTGGAGACCCAGTTTGAGCGTCGTACGGGAAAAATAATCTTAGCTTTCAAGACTTTATTGAGTTCCGATTTTATTTGACCCTCTAAGTTTGGATGTATTTTTCTCAACTTTTGTTGAACTGGTTTCTGTTCGGGAAGCATTGGGATAGTGTGTTGAATAATAGATGTATCATACGTTTTTAGATCATCATATCTCCAAGCGAAAACATGCTTATTCTTTCGTAACAAACTAATGAATGCTTCCTTTTCCTCTATGGAAAGTCATAATCCTAAATTAATGTTTTGAGGATTCTGTCCGGTGCCAAGGTTTATTAATTCAAACCTTAAGGTAGAGCTCTGAAGCTTTATATTAGACACAGGTTTAAACCTCTCTTTAATATCGTAAAGGTCTTCAAGCTTCACTACACAAATAGGGATTGAATTTTCCTCATGTTTACCTTGAATTTGAGTATCATGCTCGTCTTCCTCAATGATTTGATTATCATAGGAATTTTCAGAGGTCAGAAATTGTAAAATGTCATCATCGTGGTTAAACACTCTCCAATTGGTTACATTGTCAGGAATGGATGGCCTAAAAAGTAATTCTACTGAAAACCTATCTGGACTATAGTCTTCGGAAGGGAGTAGCTTGGAAGCGACATTGGCTAGCAAGTCGGCTGCCGAATTTTGTGACCTGGGAATGGAAGAAATATTGAATGCTAAAAAATGGGAAGTGAGCTCTTGTACCAGCGATTGATAATGCTTGAGATGGTTTGAAAGACAATGAATTGTATTCCTTACCTGTTTAACAATAATCTTGGAATCGCCAAAGACCTTTAAGTATTGAACTTTGAGGCCGATCGATTTGTACAGTCCTTGGACTAATGCTTCGTACTCGGTTGTGTTATTGGTGCATTCAAATTCTAATCTACAGGACAACATTGTTTTTTCTCCTTGCGGGCTAACCAAGATGCATCCTGCTCCTGATCCTTCACTAGACTTGGATCCATCAAAATATAAAGACCAAAATAATGAATTATCTACAATTTTTGTTACAACATTCTCAGTAACATTAACACATTTAGACCTGTCGGTTTGTGAAAAAATTTCAATTTGTGATGCGAAATTGTTAACTGAGAAAGGAGATGGTTGGGTAATGTAATTGCCAAAAAATGACTCGGAAGAATAATTTCCTAAGATATTGTTGTTGAACGCGACTCGTTGATTTTCTTGTTCAAATTCTGTAACAGTGTGGGTCATATGTTTCTCTCGATTGATCCTTATTTGATTGGGCTTGCCCTTATAGGGGAGCCACATATGGGACCAATCGGTGGAGATATACCCATGGAGTTTTTCTGACCAATCCCTGCTTAAAATCAACCCATAGAATTCAGGTATATCGGCGATTAGAATATCAATCCTTTGGACTATTCATGGATCCGCCGATAACATGATCGTTACAGAGTTTATTTCCCCTAGAACCTGAACCTTAGTTCTATCTAACTGCACAATGTGAATAGAAGACTTCTGGGGTTCTATATTCAGTTTAGAGCAAACTGAAGCAGGCATTATATTGGAGGATGCCACAGAATCAATTAAGCAGTTGTGTAGATTTCGATTATAAATTTCGTAAGTTAAGAGGAAAGGAGGGGTATGGGAGTTTTATCTATCTCCAATCAGAATTGTGTCAGTTGCCTCAACTCTACTAGAAGGTGGTTGTCTTGAGTCGCTTGCAGCTTTAGTGGTGGGAAGAGGTGAAGAAGGAACAACATTAAGTTCCTTGAGAAGTAATTTTTGTTGATGTTTTAATTTACTAAGCTCAAACATGGTGATGTTTGCCTTAGTTTTCTTCATGTCATCGACAATATTATAATCCATCGAATCAGAAACTACCAATGTCTTAGATGACGAAGGTGTAGTGGAGGATGATGGCTGATTCTGAGATACTGTCGCGGTGGGCTTCCTTGCGGGTACCTTTTCCTTTGTAGTATTTGTTCTAGCACTCCTTTTCTTTGGATTAGCTTGAGCTGGTTCGGGAGTAGCTTTACTCCTTGTAGTGACAGGAAAGGCTTCTTGCTCAACGTCAGTATCGGAATTAGGGAGTATAAAGTCCCACATCCCATGACATTCAACTACTTCCTCTTCTTCTTCTTCGGATGGTGTAACTGTTTCTTCCTCTTCTTCTTCCTCAGGATCCGAGTCTGCGTATGATATAACATTTGGAGGCTTAGACTCGAGTTTCTTGAAATTCCTATATGGTTTCTTCGTTGAGGATTTTGTTACTTGTTTCTTGATCTCAACCATTTCGTTCGACATGATTTTAAGGACTTTCTGAAGGCCTTCCATGTCATATGGATCCTTATTTATCTTTTTCTTCGAGTCGTCTTTAAAGGAAACTTTTTTTTATTTTCGTTCTTCCAGGGCAGTTTTCTTTTCTAAGGCGATCACACTTTTTTCCACAGCGAGTGCTTCCTTCATGTTTTCGGCCAATGTAGGCTGTTTAGCCCTATCCACAAATATGGCTATGTTTGAAGGTAAGGCAGTGATATACCACTCGCTTCTAACTTGTTCGCTTGGCTTATCATCAGTGGGGATTTTGTTCAAGAGTTTGTTGAATCGGGAGTTGAACTCCTTAATGGGTTCTCTTGAATCGATCCTTAAATTGGAAAGGTCATGGACAAGTGTAGCTAAGGATCTGTCATCGCCGTATTTGGTGAGAAATTGTTCCTGGAAGATATTCCAACTTGCGATGGATCCAGAGGGTAAGGAAAAATACCAAGACCCTGCAGATCCTTGCAGTGAATAGGGAAATAATCTTACTACCACATCTTCTTCGGTGACTCCCTTTAGATTGATTGACAACATAAAATTGTTTATGTGTTAATCTGCCGAAGTTCCAGCATCTGGATTGAATTTGGGTAGCCATTTTTCGGGGTAATCGGGTAACGGATGTAAAGGTGCGGGCATAGTGACTGCACCAGGACTTCTCCATGGTCTTTGAGCCATTTTAGGATTACCAACGATTGCTTGTGGTGTTCCAGGTGCTTGAGGGGGAGGTGAAAGTACAGACTGAAAACACTGTGATGTTTGAGATGAAGTCCCTTGGTGAATAACGATATGTAGTGGTGAAGTGGGTGTTTGACTTCGCACAGGTGATGATGATATGGAAGATGATGGAGAAAAGGTTTCGATACCAGATCTTTCAGCGGTCTTTTTAATCCTTTTCCTTTCGGGTAAAGGAAACTCGGCTGGTTCAATACCTAGCTTTTCGCTTTGGAGTCTGGTAAGATGAGGGGGTAAGCGAAATTGTGAAGTCTGACTGCCTTGTGATACTTCATATCTAGGAGGCGAAATTGAGAAGCCTTGAAGTTTCTGGATGATGGATTGAACTTCAGGGGATTCTGGACTTAAGTGTTCTGAAGTATGATGTAATTGAGCAGTAGTGGTTGATTCTTCTTCGTCTCGTCTGGATACTGGAGATGCAGAATGCGAACGAGATGCTTGAGGAGAGGTGGAGGGTGAATTACTCTTTGAATGGTTTGTAGGTGTTGGCTTACTCGCCATTCATAGCGGATGCCCTCCTTCTAGCGCCAGAAATGTTGAGGCCTCGAAAATCGCTGCAACAACATTGGGGGATAACCACTCGGTCCGGA
>APFE031686741.1:0-16680 GCA_000404065.3 Pinus taeda
TTAATTAAAAACTTATAAATATATAAAAAAATTAATCTCTACCCGATTAAAATAAAATATTAAAAAAATAATATCTTAACTAGTTTTAAATTCATTGTATTTAAAACGTAAAGCTAAGTGAAATCTATTATTTGATTCCTGAATATATTTTATTAAAATTTCAATATACCTTATTATTAACATATAATTAATTATGTAAAAATGAGATTACATATTTAATAAAAATTTTATAAAATTAAATATGAAATTTAAATTTATTTAATATTATTAATTAATTAAAATTAGAATGGTATATCCCACGAATAAAAAAAATTATTCAAACATTTTAAAATTTTATTACCACGTCAAAGTTACCTCTTCCACCACCTTATTGCAAAATTAAATGTAAAAGGTTATGGTGTTAACAATCTCCATTTAGGTTTAAATTGTTTATTTTAAATTCATTACATAATTAATATGAAATGTCAAAATTGTTTATTCAATAAATCTATTGTAAAAATAAATATAGCACTTAAATATATTTATGAGGTTAATAATTATGCTAATTTGATAATAAATAAAAAGGAAACCTATAACTTTCAAAGCTTGGCCATTGGGATCTATACAAGTGTGACAACAAATTCCTTTCAAGTCAGGCTCTCTGAAGGGTATATTGCACGAATTCATCTACGCCCTAGAAAATGTGTAATGCATTTATGGATTTCTTTTGACATGCATTAAATTCCTGTTTACTAAAAATTCATGAATAATATTAAATTGGTGTGATCGGACTTGTGTACTTTTGGTTTTTTAAGTTACAGAGGTGGAGGAATTGTCACAACCATCAAAAGTGGTGGGGATTTGAGCAAAAAAAAATCAAAAAATCTTGCATTAGTAGTGTTTGAATCATGTTTTTTTATGGTAGAAATGGATTCAGCCCCATCAAAAACTTTTGGGGCACCCAAAACCTTGAAGTTTGACACTTGTAACTTGGATTTACAAAAATCCCTCGAGGATTTTATCAAAATATTGCCAGAATTTCCATGATTTTCAGGGTAAAAAAACAGTGTGGTTAGACTACAACATCTTTTAATCAATACACAAATTCCAAAGCACTCAACAATAATTTTTTGTTAGCCAAACTAATATGGTTTGACTAAAAACCCAATGCAATATCCACTGCCTAGCAACACCGATAATAATATAACATTTTAAAGATCTTATCAAATCAATGCATTCATAACAATCCTAATTAATTTAAATATTAAATTAGTCATAATAAAATCTAAATCATTAATCAATAGGATTGAGGTTTGATTAATTAAATTAACCACTAATAAAGCTTAATAATTAATTAGGCTTAAGGTTAATCATTAATCAATCACCTAGCATAATAAACCTTAAAATACTAGCGTATCCGTGCAAGATGTGGGCATGTAGCTGGTATACACATACCTCATATGTATAAAAATAACACTAATAAGAATGTATAAGATCAAAGAATCTCATAGTAGGTAGGCTAACAACATAACATAACATAATAGGATAAGGGAGTGGGCATTTCATTTTTGGGGTAATCTTTTGTTGCTTAATCATCACACCCCTTAGAGTTATTATACACTTATACATCTTTTCATTGGTGCAAGAGATACCTCAAACAAAGTCCATATGCAAAAGTTATGCCACCCAAAAGTTGACCTTTCTGCTTTAACCACCATAATTCGAGAGGCACTACGTTAGCTCCCATTATTCATGGAAAATGAGATAGTCACTTGATCACGATGAAAAAGACTCTAGAAGAGTCAATGTTGTAACTCTAGTTAAGAGTTGAAGGAGTAAAACTTAACCACTAGTAGGTTATTGCATTGTGTTATAACAATGCTGCTAGGAAGAAACTAGCTTCCATTATATAAGAGTGCATTTTGTTCCATATATGAGCATAGTAGTGTAGAGTGGATAGAGAGAGAAAATAGAGAGGGTCTTTGTATCAGAGCAATCTATAGGTTACGAGTCTCACTCCTCTGTACTTGCATCCATTTCCACTCAGAGAAAAATAGAGCATCGCAACCTCATGTTCCAACTCGATTTTATCTCATAAGGATTTTCTTAGATCATATCTTGTGTTCATTGTGGTTTGTGAGTTTTATTTTGTTGTTATCTATTTTTCATATTTTAACTATTGCATGCATAAGCATAACACAATAATTAACGAATTTGGAAATCTAAGAAAAAATTAACCCTCATACTGTATAATTTGGATTTTCAAATGTATTTTCATATATATGTTCTAACAAATAGTCTAGTGGAATATCCATGGAAATTTAGGGTTCATTGTGAGTGATTGTATTTTACCTTTCTCTATTTTTTCCATTTTTATATCTTACATGAATAAACAAAAAATAGTAGCTCGATAAATCCACAAGTCTAAAGAAAATTACCCCTAATTGTATAGATTTTGGATTTTCAATACATTTTTTATTAGATTTATTGTGATGCATTGTCTAGTGGAATATCCATGATCAACCATAGAAACTCTCTTCAAAGTTTGCTAGTGGTATCTCCTCACACTGCAATATTTGTGAGTTCATGGGACTACATGTCAAATGTTGGGCTTAAAGATGACTCAACATATGAAACAAATCAATGTACCTTTATGATATAATAATTGGCTAATAAAGTACAAACAACAAAATAGATTTATTGAAAAATTAACCATGATTGAATAACAATAGCTTATAACAAAGAGAATAATGATAACAAATAATGTCAACATAACATAACCTTAAATAATGCACAATAACACACTAAGAATAAGTGGGAAACCCAAGGAGAGAAATCCACTATTGAAATTGTAGAGCTCAATTGATTCATAAAAGAAATTAGAGTATAACATAACAAACAAAATAAGTTTCATATTGAAAGGTATCTAACTAGTTCAACTTGGGACTAGGTTTCTAAATAGAGATATAATGGTTGACAAGGCCAATCTTGATCTACCCATGTCTAATGGCTTGTTTGGTCTTGTGAATATTGATGATGCATTGCATTTATTACATTGTTGAACACAATTCCTTATAGACTCCAATTACAAAAATTAGAGAATGTTCACAACCAATAAGGTGCAATTTGAGTAGGCCCTTCCTTTTTGTGGATTCTTATGATTCTCTCTATTATTCCTTTCTGCCAAATCTATATCTAACAATATACACCAAACATTAGCTCAGGTATAGGAGGTTGGCTAGGATTGAGTTGTTTGTTCTCATTTTGAAGGAGAGAGACTTCTTTGATATGGTAGGACTTATCATGGCAATTGAATCAAGTATCATGAAAAATCAAATAGACTACATTCACACTCTTTTACTCACAATAACACTAAATTTATGTCCTCTTTCATATCCTTGGACAAATGCACTTTGATACAAGTTTTAACCAACTTAAAATGGTATGATATAACAACCTCCAAGCAAACTTTCAAGTACATTGTCATCTTTGGGTAATTGGCCCATACTTGATATTCAAAGAAAACAACCTGGTTGAGTAAAGAGCCAATTTCATAGTTTTAGCAAAGAAATGTGTAGTGTTCCTCAAAAACCAAGGTCCATGTAGGAGGCTTTGGCTTTTTGACAAGTTTTGGGTAGTCTTGATTTTCTAATGGTTCATTTTTTACTTGTCACATAACCATTGTTTGAGCAAATCTTATGGGTGGATTTTACCAACATTTATTTTTCTTACTAGAGGAATCAACATCTAGGCTAGTTTTGTACTTGTGTGACATAGGGTCGATTTTGACCGCTACCACTATACCTCTAGGTGCCTATATATGCCCTTTCCAATATGAGTTGTTGCATGCCACCATCATGTTTGACATCCCTATAATCAAAGGAGATAATTTGTGGTTGATGTTCCCATGAAGTCTATTTCATAGATATAGTATGGATAAGTTATTGTGCATTATGGGTCTAACTGTTATGGACCCAAGGACTACATTGACATGCTAATTACTATTGTTGTAAAATTGAATCCCAAATCAACCAAGTCTATCAACAACAAATTGATATCTCTGTAACAACATGTTGATCTATAGTACATGAAATTTTCTTCTCAAAATGTAAACTGATTGGGGGGATTTGAACCTTGAATTTCACAATTTACAGAATACTTCATATCACATGATTCTTAATTACGGTATCTCCATGGGATTGTGTGGAGTACTAAAGAAGGTATGTTTTTTGGTGACTATTCTGGCATCTTTTCATTAAAACTTACAAACCCTTTGCATCATGAACTAGATAGATAATAAGAAATTATGACAAAATCTGTAAGATTAATGTGCAAAACAAAAACACTGACAATTGTCATTTCTTATGCAGAAAGAGGGGAAAATGAAAGACTGTCATTCCAAAGAAAAAGACAGGGCCAAGTTAACCGTTGTCCCTTTTGCGGGGAACCACATGCAAATAAGGTGAACCAAATTAAAGCATATCAGCCAGGGAAAGGAAATGGAGATATTGGCTTGGCGCAAGAAAGTAAAGGGATAACTAAGAGTCAACAGTTTGGTGAATCCCTCATGATCCTTTGATCCTGAGGGATCACTGCTTTAACTATTTTTGCACCTAGACATCTCTGCCTTCGCCATTATAAAAAGGGGCAGCACCGTTAGCCCGAGGGGATAGTCTGTTATGTTTCTATGTAACTTTTCTTAAATTTAAGACTTCGATCATCGACTCTCATTGAGAAGTGATCCAATGTAATTTTGTTTAATGCATTAATACAATCTTGGTTACTATTTCATATTTGATCCTGGAATAACCTCAAGCGGTGTGCCCCTGGAGGCTAAGTGCCCGGCCCTGGTGGAACACTTGCTCCTGTATTATTACTTTTGGTTCATGCATGGTTGTGCTTATCAGCTTTATTCGGTAATCTGATATGTTTTGTTATTTTAGATCACAACTCTGTTACATTTGATTTATTGAGTAATATCATTTTCTGAGACAGAAACATCATTTCGATTCTGCAACGCATTGCTGTTCTTTTAAGTGCTGATATAACTGGTCTTTATAGAATACTATTGTTGTTCAATTACAGAGTATCGTGTTGTAACACTTATCAATTGGTATTCCTGAATTCATCTTAGCGATTATATTTCCTTGCAATTGTTAAATCTATTGATGTTGTTGTTCCATTACTAAATGTAGTTGTATTCTTTATAACTAAGACTGATAATTGGATTACGAAGATCAAATTACTATTAGGGTGTGCCGTGTGTTAAGTTGTGCATTTATATTTGGTTTTCAAACACTGTTCCACATTCCATCATTAATCAGTGATGTTCTATTTTCGTGTGCCATTTGATTCATCCTTAAGATAGGGGATTGCCATTTGATTTCTATGGACGGGATTGTTGCATTTATTCTTGTAGACTAAGGTGTTGTTGCTTATTAAACTTAGTTGTTGTTACAGTTTCTTAGTCACTGTTCCATTCCTTATTTTTTGTTCCATTTCCTGTTACTTGCATTATTATTACTTCAGTGTGAAGAATAGTCTGAGACTGTAGTGGGCATCGACATTTACTGTCTGGTTCCCAGATCGATGATCTGTTCCCTGATTTTCTTTGGTTCCATCAGTTTACAAAGGGATGAGTTATTTTTACTGAACCCTTGACTGATAAATTGCTTAGTTTTCTGAATACATTGTTTAGTCTTTATAAGTACTTTGTTGTAAACAAGAATCCGTTTACTCTTATATTTTTAAGCACTGTACTACTAGCATTACTCTGGCAAATGATAGCCTCAAACTGAGACACTCTTTGAAATAACAAAACGTTCTTGTATTGAAAAATTAATGTGAGGTAATTAGAGGTGAAAGAGACCCTTTTTACGACTCGACAGATTTATTAAGAAAATGAGGACATGGGTAGGTGTTGATCCACTTATGTATGCACCAGTCACAAAACCAATTAATATTATCTCCCTGGGTGCAACTGTTGTGAAGGTAAATCCCCTCTGCAAATAGAGGCAATCCCTCAATCCCAATGAGTGGGTCTAGCAACAAACTAAACAAACTAACATACACTTTCCTAGCTTATGTTTAACAAATACAGAGAGAAGGAGAAACCTACTTCTCTTTGGTGTTAATCGCTCAATCCTTTTGGAGATGACATTGATTCTTTCACTCCAGGCCTTGTTCTTCTTGTACGAGTACCTGCAAGAAATATCAAAGAGATATGCAAGATAAAAGAGCATATATGGCATACATCAAACATAAACTACTTAATAAATCAAGGAGTATTAAGCTAAAATCATAAACATTTACACAATTATGGAAAGTGAACATCAGATGTCTATATTAATAAACTCAAAATGGAAGCATACAACTTATGCCTTGATGTTGGAGAGCTCCTTTTGGTGGATGTCCGAGTCCAAGAAAAGACTCTTCAAGCACTCCTTCTCCAAGTTAGAATGGGCAACATCTAAGCATAATATCAGTATATGAATGCATGAATCAATGACCAACCATTTGGGGATGGAAGGGAGTTGATTTATAGGAAGGGAGAGGGAGTTAGGGATTCACAAAAGAGGGAGTAAGGTTGACATCTCAAGGGGAAAGCCCATAATGATAAGATCAAGAGGTCCAAATGGGAGAGATCGACCATATCAACAACAACCAATATCCAACTCGATGTTCTCGAAGTTTCTAGTGCACAAAGCTTCTCCTCAAGTTTGGGAAAAACTTGCCAAAAGAGGTTCAACACGGGTTTTCATATCAAAACCTATGCTAGAAGCGCTAGGGTAAAGTAGTGCAACCTTCCATCAGCACAGGTAGGCAGAGGATCAAAACGCGTTGACCTAAAAATTAGGGTTTTAGCTAACCTTCTTCAGAATTGACTCAAGGCAGTTTCCTTTGATTCTTCAGGGAGGTTTTGGTCTATATATCATGATGGATATGTTGCACAGTAGTCAACATTTTGGCACTTTGGTATATGGAACAGGAAGTGAACACGAGGTGTGACAAAATATTGTGTAACAGATGCACCCTAAAGCATGAAGGCAGAACATGGAGTGATGGTTGAGATGATTTACAAGTCAGTGCAAGGATTAGAACAATAGCATTAGGAGACCTGCAAATCAAGCATATACATATCTGACATCTCTAATGATCATGCCTAATGATACATGAATATGCAACTAATAATACATGAATACATGGCATGGACGCAACCATTTGAATAGAAGGGGATCATCTGTATGGATCCACGATATGGAGATAGCCATCCGAATAGAAAGGATCATAGATATGGATCCACGGTATGGACGCATCCATCCTACTAGAGGAAACATGTGTACAATCATGAATAACTCATAACTCCAAGCAACCTAGATTCACCACACATAATCCAAGGTCTTGCGCTTCATCTCGACCTGGTCAATGTACAAATTCTAACATGTGAAATAGAAGTGTTGAAGTCAAAAATGATAGAAAACCACCTGAGTACTGGTCAATGATGTAAACCATTAACAGGCAAGAGAGAAACCACCAATAATGAAAATGAATCTCAAGGTACAATCATCACAATCCACGAATGCGAATAATGAAGCTGAAGTCGAACACCCATGGAATCATCTGATCGAAGGTCAATGGTGTAAACATGTCATTGAATGTGAAGAACTTGCCATTGAGGCATGCAAGATTTAAGGTACTAGAAGGGATTTTCTAGATCATCTTCCTCGATAATGAGCTGAAGTCAACAGGAAGTGATCCATCGAAGGAAGTCCATAATGAATCCCACATCATCAACACAAAACAAAAGGATGTAGTCAAATAGACAAGTGTGATCCAGGACTGTGGTAAGCAGTCAGGCAGTGTATAAGTGGTAAAAAAATACAGATAAGACTTCTCTTGAACATATCAGTGACACGACTCCGTAGTTTGGTAGCATTTGACTCAACATAGGGTCAAAGGTCATGATGACAAAGTGGTACAATCAGATGAGAGGCAAAATTGATTTCCCAAACCCAAGAAGGCAAGTGACCAAGTGAGGATGTTCCAAACCCGAGATGAGTAACATATGAGTGTCATGTTCAAGAGTGACATGCTGCCTTTATGAAATACAAGAGATGATCACTTTCATTTTTTCCCCCACCATTTCTAGTGAGTACCCCATTACCTTTTATTGCAATCTTGAAGGGGATAAAAAATTATTGTCCTATAAGTTCATCCTTCGGATGAATCCATTCTTGTAAGTTTTACGAGCTCTAGAAAGGAAAAACTTGGCCTTTTCATGATGACAAGTCCTACGTCTTTTAACTTTTACGAGTCTGACGGAAGGGAAACTCGACATTTTTTTCATGTTTAGAGAGTTTGAAAAAGAGGTGGAAAATAAAACTCCAAATGTACCTTTTCGTAAATAGTCTCTCGAATCTGAAAAGGCAAAAAACAATATTCAAGACAACCTCTTAGTTTGTTTGACTAAGGTATTCCTTTTTTGTAGCTAGTCTATCTCAATCTAGAAAATGGTTAAACTTATACTTAGTAGACGTCATTTCATTTAGTTTTACGAGTTCGAAAAGACAAGTTCTTGACAATATTTTCATATTTCAAGAGTCATTAAAGAGTTAAAAGATGACTCTGCCTGGAATAACAAGTGGTATAGAAGGATAACAACTAGTTCTGGTCATGGTGGAACTGCTCAAAACATGTAAGATTTAAGAGGTTGGCTAATAATACCACTCATTGTAAATGTTCCTCAGGCAAGGGTAAAACAACCAAGTGAAAGCGTATGATCAACCAAATATATGGTAACAATGGAAAGGAGAAAACCAAGGATCATCTAGCCAAAACAAGTTGATAAAATGGAAATCACGGGAGGTAAAATGGGAATGGTTTCATTTTTACACAAGCTTGAAACATGGGAAACTATGCTTGAGTATACTTGAAGATGGTTTAATTTTTTCACAAGCTTGAAACATGGGAAAAAGCTATGCTTGGATTTGGTT
This sequence comes from Pinus taeda, assembly GCA_000404065.3. Taxonomy (NCBI): domain Eukaryota; kingdom Viridiplantae; phylum Streptophyta; class Pinopsida; order Pinales; family Pinaceae; genus Pinus; species Pinus taeda. Next base: position 8,973 of record APFE031686741.1, read on the forward strand.
TCATTTTCACACAAGCTTGAAACAAAGATAAACTATGCTTGAGATGAGTTTTCATGCCCCCAACATAATGACTCAATTCGAGGTACATGCCCCCCAAGTTCATTTCATTCACCTGAGTAGACTACTGGCTACTAATAGGTAGATGGAATGAAGGTTCACTTACAAGATCAAGTGAAAGACTCGACTAGGATTTTACGAGATCTAATCAAAGACTCAAATTGGAAGGGGATTTGTTTCATTTTTTAATGAGCTTGACACAGGAAAAGAACCATGGTCATGAAGCCTTGTTTCATTTTTTACCGAGGTTGACATGGTAAAAGAAATATCCTCATGGGAACCTATTTCATTTGTTAATGAGGTTGACATGGTAAAATAAATATCCTCATATCCCTTGTTTCATTTTTTAATGAGCATGACACAAGACAAGGAACTCTGCTCCAGATCTTTGATCACAGACGAAAAGAGGCCATGGCTTCCAATAGTTTCTCATCAGATGGGATAACAACACTCTAGAAGGGATACATGTCCAGGGTTCCAATGGAAAAATCGGGCTCTAACATCCCCCGTACATGGTGTACTACATCACCTACTAGATCATCAGTAGATGTAAGCATGGAACAGGTAGCCACGTAATTAACCTGTGGTGGGGGTGATACCGCTTGCATATGAGAACCACTTAGGGATGACGTTGAGTGGGAGTTGATTTAGGACCAACGAATGTAATTTGATCAATGATCACAATTCTTCCTTCATGCGGGAAGCACTACACTCGAAAGAGGGAAGAAAAAAGAGCTCACATGACATAAACATAGTCATAGCCAAGGAGTAGATTAAAATCCAACAGGCCTTGGACAACGATAACATCTATATAGACAGTCTTTCCTCCCAAATTAATAGATAACTTAGGAAGGATCCCTAACGGTTAACTAGTTCCTCTATTAAAAGCTAACATATTCTGGGTTACGAGGACAAACTGAGGAGAATCGAAAGCTTTCCAAGCAGTTGAGGATAGAATGCTAACATATGCGCCCTCATATATGACTTTGCTAGGTATGGCCATATGGTAAGCATGTACTGTAATCTGGAAAGGTACATAAGATAGAAGGTGATATCCTGCCAATTGATTCCAATCAAAGTAAGTGACTGAACTAATCGGAGGGGGTGTCGTAGGAACGTGAGAGCTACCCTCTTGCTCTATGGGAATAGGAGAACTCATGCACCTAAGGAACAAGAGGATTTCTCTCTAGTTCATTCGAAACTAAAGAAACCAAAAGAAACTGAGCAGTATGGGGTTCAATCTCTACCTGAAAGGTACAATTAATTGAAAGTGGAGTCAAGTCTACTGGTTTCTCAACCAACAGTTGGTCGATAATAAACTCACGAGACTCACTTTTAGAGAGAGTGGGTTTGACCAAAGATGGTTTTTGATCAATCACTTGATCAACTAGCGAAGGATCAAGGGAAAGCTTCTGATACCCAGCTAGAAGACGAGGTTGGGAAGTTGTAAGGTTTCCAACTCTTTGGAAGCTTCATCCATAAGAGGACAAAGGTGAATGGGATGACTACCTTCACGCAACTTACAGGGAAATTTGACTTTTCCCTTTTTCCCATGGACTTTACTAGTTTAAGGTTTGTGACCAACATGAACTCGAGAAGCTAATGACAAAGGTCGATATGAACCTATGGAACACACTTCTAAGAACTTGGGAATACCATGACAATTCCGAAGAAGGTGGTCACCCTTACATAACATGCAAGGTAATTTTACCTTTTAGAGTTGGTTGGAATATTTGTCTTCATTAGTTGCATCGGTAACAATAGTTGTTTGGTTTTTTCCTTGCTTATTGTGCTTCTTCTTCTTCATCCTCTTCTTCTTCTTCTTAGCTTCCTGGTTACTAGAATCCAGACTTTCACAAGGCGAAGAGGAAGAACGGGATGAAGAAATAGGCGAATAAGGCAAGGGGTCAACTTTAGTATTAACATGAGGTTTATGTTGTTCATGTGGAGGAAAACCCGGTTGAAAATCAGTTTGGACACTCGAAATCACCGAGGTCAAAAATGACCAAACTGGCAGATGAACAGTCAATCCAGGAAGGGCCAATGTTGCCATGTGAGGAGAACCAACATTTTCAAAAGAAGGAAAAGGACAAGGATTCCCATCAAGGGGATTTCCTTGGTTGGTAGGCATGGGAAATGTTTCCATTGGTATCAAGCTAATATCTACTAAGGAGTATTTCCACAGGAAGGATGTTCTTTCACGGTCAATTAATTGATTTTAGAAATTTAACAAAAATAAATAAAAAAGGGGTAATCTACGAAAAAGGGTTTACCAAGTATCTGTGAATTACTATATACACCTTAGCCAAAACCAAGGACTTAACGTATGGTGGCCAATCTACCTTAATGTTGTGTTCGATGTATCACGTTTACAAGGAAGCTGATTTGGTTACTTGTGGCTAAAGGATAGCAACCTAGTGGGGTATCCCAATATATACTCGACGGTACGGGGAAAAAAAATCCATGTTAGTGTTGTTTAATGCAGAACCATTTGATGAGAGCATCCCTATATACTTATCATACTGAAGTGCCTCTGATATACCCGAAAGTACTAGAGAACCTTCTATGTACTTCCATATTGGGACGTGATTTCACCCTCGAGATACACTGCAGGAAGTTAACGAAAACTGCTATGTTTAAAGATGTCAGAACACATCTCTAACCTAGACCTCTAGATATTTGTGTTAAGTTCCAAATGCTCCTTAGGGTGATTGAGGTAAATTTTAACGTTTATCTTCAATTATGTTTCAGTTTTGGGCTCAAAACAATGTCACATGAATCCCTAACATGTAGCTATCTGAGAAAAGGAAATTTTCCACTTCAAAAAGCTAGACTAACCAAGGGCAGAAATTTCAATCAATAATCATCATGCCAAATTCCTTCCACTAACTTTCGCTTTCGTCTTCCAAATGCAATGCCAAAAGTAAAAATGATTTTCACTTTTCACTATCCTAAATGCAACTTTTCAAAAGAAATATGATTTGAACTTTACTAAGATGCACTTATATGAAATATGCTTTTCTTTTCATTTTGAATGATTTGAAGCACCTAATACAAATTTTAGCTTTCAATCACTGAAAAATGTGATCTATTTTCAATGATGAATCTCAAAAAATAACTTTTCAATGCAACTAATATAATGCATTTTCACAAAAGGTAAATTTCGAAATACAAGTTAAAACAAATGCAAAACAATGTTTTCAATGATTTCCACAAAAAACAACACTCAATTAATTAGAAAAACAAACATCTCAATGACATCTACAAGGAGCAAGCAATGACCAATTGACCAGAAACCCTAGAACTCATTAAGATTTAATTTTGAAGCCAATGAAACAAATTTTGCAAATTAATCAAGACAATCAATCAAAGGACTGACAAATCCAAGCATATAGGATGGGCAAATACCTTAGAGGCCAAGACACATTATATTCTAAGAAAGAAACCTTAAAAATTCTCACATTCAAGGATCAACACTACTTTAGATACCAAAACCTGTGATGATTGGGTTATCATCACTACTTTTCATAGCCAAACCCGTGATGGTTGGGGTCATGAGCACTACTTTTTATAGCAAAAGTAGTGACGATTTTCAGCTGGGTAAATAGTGAAGAAATTTATTTTCATCGAGACTATACCGATAAAAACTCACACTCTGAGTGCAACTGTTATAGCTAAACCCACGATGGGCGAGGAATGTGGGAAAAAAACAAAAAATATTCCAAGAAACAATCGATACTTAGCAGTATAAGAACATAATCAGTGATGGTATAAACCGAGACTCACGGAGACAAGCCGAGAAATCGACAGTTGGTCTAACTAGTCAAAGGATCTAATTGAAGGAATGGATGGAAAGGGTTATATATTCCCCAACGGAGTCTCCTTTTTGTTGTCTAGGTAATCATCTCTGCAGACAGAGATGATTCCTCTAGCCCAATGAGTGGGACTAGCAACCTATGTGACAATCTATTGGACCTTTTCCTAAGTTACTTGAAATAGAAGACGAGGAAGATGGCCTACCTCATTCTGATGCTATAACATCTTCCTTTTTTGAAGACCTTGAATCGCTTGTGCTACAAGCTCAGTCCAACTTCTCATAGTGTTTAAATGCCTACACAGAAGACCACTACACAACAAAGCATGCAAGTACAAATATCATAATCAAAAGTAACCTACTTAACAAATCAAGGAGCGTTAAGATAAATGATACATCAATATACACATTTATGGAAAATGAACCAAAAGTTGTATATATTAATAGAATAAAGGAGGAAGCATAGATCCAAGCCTTGATGCCAATAATCTCTCCTTGAATGAATATCCAAAGCCAAGCTCAAGCTCTACAAGCACTCCTTCTCCAAGCCAAATGAGTAGCATATAGGCACAATCTCAGCATAAGGGTGAAAATAGCCAAATACCAACCATTTGGGAATGGGAGAGGATGAATATATAGGTAGGGAAAGGGGGTTAGGATCTCTCCAAAGATTGGAGAAGGACCTCATATCAAGGAGGTAGCTCCTAGGGATAAGGCCAAAAGGCCAAGTTGAGAGAAATTGACCTCATCCACGCCGAACAACCTCCAGCTTGTCTTTCTGGAAGCTTCTAGTCTTCTTTGGGAAAATTTCCTTTTAGGGATCAGTAGGGGTATACAAGCCAACAGAGCAATGGAATCATGGGGCGAGTATAGTGCAACTAGTGACCATCGTGGTTTTTAGTATCAATGGAGCGATGATTCTAAAATTAGGGTTTTAAAGCAATTTCCTTCAAGGGAAGCTCAAGGCATTTTCCAATCAATGTTTTAGGGAGGATCTAAGTTGCATATCTGAATGAGTACACTCCATGATGGTCATGTTTCAGGCACTTTGGGGTATGTCACAGGGAAGTACGGGAGGTGTGACAAAATATTGTGTAACAAGAATAAGTGCAATTGTTTCAAAAGAAAACACGCTGGTAGCATGACTATGAGAGAAAAAAATGCGTTGGGTAAGGAAAAAGGAAAAAAATAAAAATATTTCCACAAACACTTCAAAATTAGCACTCTAAGGTAGCAATGAGTGATTGTGCAAACCTATAAACACTCAAACTAACTAGGAACTCGATGGTCGATCAAACTAATCAAGAGATCATATGAGAAAAGAGGATGAAGAGTATATAGCATCCCCGGCAAAGTCGCCATTTTTTGCTTCTAGTGTTGTAGCATGGACCATTGTTCTTCTGTGGCAATATTGAGCATACTGACTCTTCTTGTGACAATTGTAGCACTCAATGTGCGATGGTGTTCTATTATTCCTTCTCTTTGTATCTCGAGGTGGAGGCTTTCTTGAATTTGATGGTCCTCCTTTTCATTTCTTCTTCTTATTTTAAGTGACGAATGTAGCAGGATATCTCTCTTCATGCTTTTGAATCCTTCCTCTTGATATCATCCTTGATTCTTCTTGAGCGAGCTTTCCAATAATTTCGTCAAATGACATTAAAGAATTGATGTTATTAATGGTAGTATGAAGGTATCCCAAACATGAGGGACACCTCTAAGAGTTACCATCACCAATTCCTTGTCAGGCACAGTTTCTCCAACTCTTTGCAATTGATATCTAAGACAAGATATCCTAACAATGTAGGATTGCACATACTCTCCCTTGTTCATATTTGTGTCTTTGAGTTTATCTTTTAAGGAGATGATTTCATTCAAATTGTTGACTTCATACATGTCAACTCTTTTATCATACATGTCCTTAGAATTTCTCAAATTTACAACATATGCAAGTAAATTAGCAGTGGAAGAATTCTCAAGAGGCCCAAGTACTTTTGCTTGAATGTAATAAAAAACATTATTGTTATGAGCTATGATTTCCAACTTGACTTTCCATGAAATAAAATTATATGAGTCACCCAACTTCTCATGTTCCTTGAGGAAAGAGGAAGACATCTTTGAATTGACTAGATCAGCTCCTTCACCTCTCCAAAGATGATTTCTTCAATACTTGTCTTCTTTTGGGCTTATCATTCACCTTAGCTCCGATACTATGTTAATTTTCACACTTCTCTATGTTGTTTCAATTACTTTAGCTCAATTCAATTCTTCAATTAGCAACCTTTACAACATCAATTAATGTTTCTAATCATCAATAGTAATTGAAGATAGAACATTAAATGCAACGATAAAGGAGAAAATCAACACATCAACAAGAGACACAAAATTTTATCAATAAACCCACTATGGGGAAAACCCTTGAAATTCTTCTTGCTTATTAGATTGTCATAAAATGCTCAACACAGAGTACAATGAGCCCAATAAAAAATCATCCAACAAAATTAGCCCAATAACATTCAAAAATATGTTTCCTATATCAATTTATATCAGAGGAAACTTTTCTCTTGAGCATGTAAGCCTATGAATACAATTGAAAATATTCTTTGACAAGCCTATGACTGTATGTAATCTCTAACTTGTGCGAACCTCTTTGGTTGACCAAGCCTCAGACCTATGCGAACCAATCAATGAAGAAGAGAAGAAGAATATGATTGGTGATATTCAAATGAGCTTGAAGTCACTTGTATTTATAGGCTTCCAAGGGTGACCAATTTCTTGTTAGTGTCTAAGTGTCAAAATGTGCTTATGTGGTATTTTCTTCATAAGTACAATTTCCCTTATTTGATTTGAGTGCTTCAATAATCAAAATTGGCCATATAGAAAATAAGAATCTAGTTCCATGATTGAAATTTATCATTGAGCTTCCAAAATTATCAAAATCAACATATGTAAACACAAGAAACCTTTCACTAACACCCTTTGCATCATAAAAAACATATGAAAGTAAGTTTTAATAATATGTTCTCCAACAATACCTTCTCAACCATGCATACATTAACTGTACATATGCCATCATACTTTAATAGCCCTTTATTCTACCAAGCCATAAAAACATAATAGACATTCCTTTTTGCATGTGTTGTTCCTTTGCCATCACATGTTTGTATTACATTCTCATCAAGCATCAACAACATGCAACATAGCCTCTTTTTGTTAAATGTCACTGCAACATACCTTAGTTCTCTTGTTGTTTCTTTGTTTCTCCTTTTCCATCCAATATTTGCTACTTATTTTCCTTGTCTCTCCTTTTCCATCAATGAATATAATTCCATCAATTTCCCCCTTTGAAATTGATTATAACACACTCCTTACCTTACCTTACCCCCCCCACCCTTTGACATTAATGGCAAGGGTACAAGAAGAGATTTATCTTTGTTTATGATGGAGAAGTCTATTTGGTCAATAAATGTTACATTCAACCTTTTTACCACTCACCACATACACCACATAAAGAGAGACCTCAATAGTTATGGAAATTTACTCCTCCTATGACTTCACTTCACTTACAAGAATCTGCTTACATGGAAGCATTTCTTTGGTGGGTATTGTTTAAGGGCTACACACAAATTTTCATTAAGATCCAAATTTTCTTTTCTAGTTAAAGAAACAATAAAATCCACTTTGTCCTTCTAAAATTCAGTAACCCTATATAACATATTTTGACTAGCAAAATCCAGGAGAGCATTGAATAGAAAGACAAACTAATTTGAATTCATAATGAATAATGAATAACTTGATTTGATAATATCTTCAATACCTTTGCACTCACCTAGTACCCAC
>APFE031686743.1:0-14264 GCA_000404065.3 Pinus taeda
TCCCTCTCTCTCTCTCTCTCTCTCTCTCTCTCTCTCGCTTGCACTACCTCTACCCCCTTTCTCTCCCCTTACTCTCTCTCTCCTTCTCCCCCTCCCTGCATCTATTTTTCGATTTGTTTGCATCTATCTATTTTTTCCTTTATCTCTTTGTCTTGTTTTACATTTTACCTTGTAGCTAGGGAAAATATATATCAGGGATAACTTTTCAAAGAATATATATTTCCCATGGTTGATAACTACATGGGAGGATACAAAAATGATATGTTTCCATATGGTAAGACTTGGAGTGGGAAACGCATACCATGTCTGGTGATATTGACGACGTAGAGAAAAAAACTGAGTGCAAATAATGGAATGACACCAGTGTTTTTAAGAATTTGATTGCAAGAATATGTAAGTAAGAAGACACTCGAAAAGAATAAAAATTAAAATTAATTTTCAAGTGTTCATTTATAAAAAGATAGAATGAGCACGTTGCAGATCTCCTAGAACCATGATCAAAAAATTTGTAGATGAGGGAAGATGCCAAGAAAGAGGTGGATGTTAAAAATATTTCATAAGTTGAGGTGAAAGGTATGAATGGTGTTTTTAGAATACTCCTACAGTGAGCGACCAACAAGAAAGTCCTAACAAAAAATATGAACCTTGCTAGTAGCAACTCACATAGTGTACTTACTTATAATTGAAAGTAAGTGGAGAGTGATTTGGTGACTCATCATAGATTTGGATGCCTAAATCCAATTGATCTGGTAGGTTCAAGGAGATATAAGAGTTCAGGTGTTGAGGGTAAGCACTTGAAAGGGGTCTCAAATGTTAACAAATCACTCTAATCTCTTGGGATCTTAATCATGAATCTTGTAAATATTGGCAATAGGGAACTACAACATGTACCATATCGTGATTCAAAACTTACATTTCTTCTCTCTTGGTAGAAAATCTAAAATGACTATCATTACCAATGTTAGCCCTTGTAATTATTCTATAGTAGAGACACTTTAAAATTTGAAATTTGCACAACAAGAAAAAATTGTTTGGAATACTTCATCTGTAACTGAAGATGCTACGAGAGATGTTATAACTTTGATGATTCAAATTCCACAGTTGAAGGAAGAAGTAAGTCATATGTGTGGTTATCCCGAAGAAGTGCCTCCCACTCAAGAATATGAATATGGAAACATGGCCTTGTTGCCCTCTTTTGGATGATATTGATGGGATATGAGAGATCTAGCAAGCCCATTTCCTGGTCATATGAAATGGCCTTCACAAACATATTTGGAATCTACACTTGTAGGACTTGTGAAAAGACATGAATCTTTAGAGACATTAATGAAAGCAATGGATATTAAAAATTAAAAACTAAAACATTTTGTTAAACATCGTGAGGAAGATGCACAGTGTGGGAAGATGATGCTTTATTTTGAGGAAGACAAATTTAAGAGACTAGAGGCAGTTGCTTCCGATAATATGGTTGTAGAAGCACACCTTTTAGAGGAGAAGAATGTGTTAATGGATGAGCTACAAATTATAAATAACAATATCGATCAAAATCTTCAGGTGATGAGGGTTGAAATGGAAAATATAAGGTTGATAAAAGAGCTAAGAAGGTACCAAGAATGTTATGAGGGTGGAGAGCTAGAGAAAATTCTAGAATAGATAGTTGTATTAGGAGATTAGTTACTCAAAGCTTTGGAATATAAGCTTATGCATGAGAAGGACACAAACCTTATGAACCAAAAGGAATCATCATAATAATATCTTTCTTCCATCAGTGAGGAGAATGAATTTCTTTACAGACATGTTAATTTGTGTTGAAGGGAATAAAATATCTTCGTAATAAGTTTTGCGTCTACCTAGAAGCCAAAAAAAATTTGAAAGGCATGTTGATGATTTGATGATCCATTGTGATAAGATGACGCTTTCAGATGTTGATGGAGAATTCCAACTGAACTCTGCAATGGATTCTCTAGAGTTGAAAAAGGGGACATCATTTAGATATGGTTTACCAGAGAAAAGGGAGCTTAAATGTTTGGTTGAAGAAATTAGTGCAACCAATCAATGTGAAGCAGAAGCTCGGGGAACTTCCATTTATTTGGCTAAGGAAGTTGATGATTTATGCAAAACATGTATAGGAGTCTATTGAAGATAATGAAGGAATAAGTATCATGTATGACAAAGTCATGCAAGAACTATATGAAATAAAGAAAGTTGAGGAATATGGACATGAAATGAATGAAAAATCCCAAGAACTAGTTCATGTATTCAAGTATCAAGTTGAGGAACTTGAGTAAGAAATTAAAGAAAGGAATCAAAATTTTTTAAGAAAGGGACACATGTCTACAAAGGATGATTCCCCAAATATTTCACCAGATGTAACAGGCTCTATGAATGTTGAAGTATAACATATAGCTCTTCGTCTTAGAAAAGAGATTGCAAAAATACTAATAAAATTGCAGGATACATCAGAAGAGAATGAAAGAATTCTTGAGCTATATGAAAAAGCAATGCGATAAAGAGAAGATGCAAGAAGAATGTGGTGGAATTTTGGAGGTAGTAGAATTTGTATAGAGCATGTACAAGACATGGAAGATGGAACGGGGACAAATGCAATAGGCCGTGAAAGCTTAATTCAAGGGCATGAAGAATAAATTTGAGGTAGTGTTGAAACTGCATTATTGCATGAACACGCTAGTATCAATGGGGATTGAAAAGTAGAACTCGAGGGGATCCATACATGAATGGAGGATTAGGAGTGTACAATGAAATTAAAGGAGATAACTGACGAGAATGAAATATTAGTTGACATGTATGAGTAGGCAATGCCAGAAAACAATGGAATTAGGAAACTATGGCAATGCGTTGTACAAAAAATAAGGCTTCCATTGAATTTAACACAACTATAAGGGGCATTATAGAATATCAAGAATGAAAAATGAGGCTGAACAACTAGAAATTGAGATTGTGCCTAAAAAAGATTCTAATGAACTGAGGATATAGTTGGAAGATGGTAAAACATATCTAAAATTTCGCATGAAATATGATGGACATCAAGAGGAGAGAAGGGGAACACTAGGACTATAAAATAATGGAAATATGCCACAAACAGAATTTGTATTTTCCTCCTCTAATGTTAAGTTAGAGCATCCATAGTAGAACTTATAACTGTGGCAACAAGAAATGATTGATTAGATTCAAAATCTTCAAACAAATCTCATGAAGATGTCCCAAGAGAATGGAAAATTAGTTAAGATGCATGAGAAAGCTATATCTGAGAGAAATATATTAGTGAAGTTGTGGAATAATGTATCATATTCTTTGGAGCATGTTGAGAATATATAACTTTTGAAATGAGATAGGTTCCATAACATTTCCAGAAGTCTTTGTATTGTATAGGGGAGCCCCCTTTGCTATTTTATCCCAAAAGAAACTGAAGTTCTTGAGGAAATGAAGAAACAAGGATAGGAAAACGACATTCAGATTTCTGAAAGTCATCATGGTATATTTTTTACCCACAAGGGAGGTACAGTGGATGTTTAGGAGTAGTCTGACTTTTGGAGAAACATGGATGACAATTTAGTCTCTGATAGATTATTTAGCTTGTTAACAAATGAAGCGCGTGAACTACAATTGAAAATGAAGGAAATGGCAGGTGAATATGAGAAACTACTAGTAATATTTGAGGAAAATGCAAATGATAATTATAAAATTAGGAAACTATTACAGAAAACTAGTTAAGGGCTGGAAAATTCCACACAGGAGAGGACACTTTTCTTGAGGGATAGAGAGGATGTTAAGTCCAAGCTATATAACCTGATAGATAGTAGTGAAGATATGATCGATGGAAATAAGATATTTTTTCAACAAATGGATGCATTAAACATAATTAAGGACTCATCAAATAATGTTGATGCTCATTTTACAATAAACCAATCTGATGAACTTCAGCCATTGATAATTGAAAACAAGTCAGGCACAAATGTGGGGAACTGAGAGGAAACAATCAAAATGGATGTTTCTGTAAAAATATATGAAAGTTTGATCCACTTGTTCCTACAATTAAAACAAGAACCCATCATACTAATACTAAAATTCTCTAATCAATGAATAAATCAATATAGATATATTTTAACCTAGATCTTTTATACATTGATCGATTGTTTTCTTATTTTCTTTAAATCCCTCTCAATTCTTAATAAATATTGGACTAAAATAGATATATTTTAATACATATATCCACCCCCTTAATGAAGAACTAGAACCCAAGTAGGGGGTACCAAAATAGTCCTATCACTACATTATGTCCTCCCTAAAAACAACCATTGTTCAATTTTATCTTTGAATGGGCAGACACTTCATAAGTGGTGGAAGTTCCATGGTATACACCCAAACATAGATGAAGTGATTTGATCATCATAAGAAACAACTAGCTGATTTAGAGTTCTTAATGAAATACATGAAAACTCAATTTTAACACCATAAGAAACAACTAGGTGACTCGGAGTCCTCAACGAAGTTCTCCTTAATGCATGTGACAACTAAAATCAAATAGGAGAGCTAGAAATAATAGCAAATGCCTAAAACAATGATCAATAATGAATAGTGATTACGTGTGTTTATGAAATCCCAAAATTTGGGACATTAGCATTCTATCTTATTATTATCATGTATGCAAGTGATTGTGGTCATGAAAAGAAAAAATAATTGGAAGTGGTTTTAAGGCACAATAAAATTATTATATGGCTAAATTTTAAAAAGGAATCATATATAATCGTATTTTAGCATAAACTAAACTCTTCATATTTATTTTTGTGTGTTTATATTCAGTGTCGCTTGCCTAATAATGCAATCTAAGGTACTTCTATATATTTCGTAGTAAGAGATGCAAAAACATAGAAATGAGCATGTGTTATTGTTGTTTAAATCATGTCTACAGATGACAATGGTCATATATGGCAATTATGTTTACTTAAACCAGCTAAATTACATTGTTGCTTCTTACATTATGTGAAATGAGTTATATATATTATGTAAAAAGTTATAAGGGGATACCGTACTAAAAATGCAATAAGTTGGGGTTGTCAATTACATTTAAAGTATTGTGGAGATTTCCTATATACTAGAGTTACTTAAAAGTGTAGTTTTTACATATTTTCTAGAGAGGGAGGAATAAAATCTAGAGTGGGGTGATAAAGTATAGAAGCCATTCCCTACATGGGTGCATTTTAATTCCATTTTTTATTAAAAATAGTTTGGTAAAATGGTAAAAGTTATTATGATCAGGTACGATAGTTTTGTTGAGAGATTTCTTATTATTTGGATGTGATGTGAAATGCATCAAGCTATGGGTAGAGATAATGTAACCCTTGAGTGATTTAGTTGAATATTATTATTCTCAAAATAATAATGAATCTAATTTATAGTGGAAATGGGTAGCATGCATAGATATATGTTTGTATTTGTCAAGTACATGACCTATGGTACGAGTGAAAAGGAAATATATTCTAAATATCATAATGCTCTAGAAAAAATTATAGTTGTTTGGAAACTAGAAAGATGAATGTTTGGAGAGTAGTTTCCTCTAAGGAATACATACTTTTAACTATGTATTTTATTTCTCAACTTCTAGGATAATTTATTTAATATATATTTAGTCTTCAACTATTGTATCAAACAATGACATAAGCTTGGACAAAATATATCAAAAGATATAAGAAAAAGGTAAAAAAGTCTTTAAAATCACAAAAACTATTTCAACAAAAAAGCCTTTATATTAAAAAATTTGAACAAATAGATCGAGCAACAAAATAAGATATATTGATTTAGTCCTTATATGATTACAAAAGAAAATTGATAATTCTCCATAAGATTTGTTTTCAAAATCTGCAAAACCTTATAATCAAAAAAATTAAATACAGTAAAATGTACATATACAATAAATTTGTATATGTATTACCTTTAGTTTCTTTCAGATGTTACAAATGCATAAACAGAAATACAAGAATTAAAAGGAACATATTTACAATTTAAATTTACAAATTAGGTTTGATGTCATCTTGAACTTGAGTTGTAAATCACATTAAATTAGGGTAGAGTTTAACTTATAGATGAAATGGATTTTTTTTACCCCTGATGCCTTTTTGTAATAGACATTATGGTGAACTATGATCCACTCTTTTAATGGTTGATCAAGCCATTTCTTTTAGATAATTGAGGGAGGGAATATTGAAATGAATATATATGGGTTCCTTTCAAAAAATAGTTCGATGTTCTTTTGTTCACATCCTCTTATTTTATCATCTGTATTAGCAATGGTTTTTTTTGTCTATTTCAATGTTTCTATATGTCAATGTTTGGATTTGGCTTTGTATGACTGGAATGGTTCTTTCATGCAGTTTTCTTTCAATTTTTGAAATTTTGATAAGACTTGGGATAAATATACTACTGACTAGACAACTCATTTATGACTAGTGTGAGTTTATATTCATGCGTATGGTGATATATCTTTTGAAAGTTTCAGATCAATAAGCATGAAAAATGATGGTTTTCAGGCTAAGTGTTATTTCTTTGATATTTTTATCAGGGTTTTATGGGTGATTTGGCATTCTCGTCGTAGATTTTTATCATGATTTGCACCAATTGTCTCAAATTGACTACTCATGGACACTCATATATGACAACGATTAATTTATTTGTACCATACCTCTTAGTTTCAATGTTTGATTTAATCCCTTGGGGTTTGAAGGTTACTAGGAGCTTGTTGTTTCATTGTTCTTGTTCATACTTTTCACATTGCTAGACAAGTAAGGGTTTGGTTACCAACTCGTTGTGCATTTTTCCTTTATGTTTCAACTTAATTCCTGGCTAAAGCCCTCTTAGTTTCTAATAATGGAACCCCTTATCGAGTTTAAATCCATTAGAGTCGAGATGATAGAGGCATATGACGAATGCGCGAAATTGTTCCACAAGGTTAACTAGTGGGAATTCCTTCAGTTGGTTTAGTGTTATAATAAAGGGGTTATCAAGTATTTTTCCTATTTCTTTTGATATGAAGAATTCTCGAGTGGGTTATCTAGAGATGGTTGTAGATATGGATTTCAATGAAGCATCTACTCAACTCTCCTTTGAGAGAGAGAAATGGTCATAAAATTTGCAATGTCTGACATTCCCTAGAACCAAATTATCATGAGTAAATATCGTGAATATCATGTGCAAGATATGCCAATTTCCTCCTTATAATCTAAATGGCGTAATTTATTGCTTTTGTTGCATCAGTATGTTACTTATGAAGGGTCACACAGTCTAGCTTTTAGTTATCATGAAAGGTTTTTAATGACATTTCTCATCCATAAACTTAATTTTCTCTTTTTATCTATATAAAATCCTAACTAAAATATCATGCACAAACCAGTCACATCGTAAGAACTCTGAAAGATCACTGTTTCGTCATAGTTTCATGTATATTCTAGTTAGACACCATTTCCAGAAATAGAGGGGTTGAATATGATCATTTCCTAGATCGGAGTGGTTTTTAAAATCCCCAATTACATGAGTATTTTAATTCCTCACGTATTTATGTGCATAACCCTTCGTTCGATAGTCTTGTCCAACCACCATATCATCATTCATTATATAGCGATTGTGAAGAATCATTTCATGAAGGAAACCATTTTGTTTCAAATGATAATAATGTTGAAAACCTCAAACCTACTGGTGTTTTCCTAACTAGAAGCATCACCAAGGGTACTATTGTCTCTCAAATGGAATTGAAATAGGAATTTAATGATAAAAGAGAAGTTAAGATTAAATAAATTCATAACAAAACTACTGATCTAAAGTTAAGATTAAACAAATTCAGAGAAAAATATCTCGAGAAAGGAAAGAGAAACATTACAATACTCCTAAAAATGATGACTTTATCCATATAAAGGTTAATATTGAAACCTTTCCAAAACAAAATCAGCCATATGCCCAAGATAATTTTTTATTTTTGTGTTCATCTCGCTTGTTTTGATGGCATTCCTCCAAGAAACATCCATTCGAATGAGCCTGAATTAAGAACATTTATTTATCAAGACATGCACAAACTTGACCTCTCTCTTTGCCATCATATCAATTAATTATGTTAAGACTTTAATATTTGGTGAAAGTGGTAATGCACATAAAATAACCAATCCATGATTCTAACTTATTCTTTTTTAAGTTCATGATCGATACCCTCCCCAACTACCATTTCCAAGGGTCAAATTGATATATTTGAATATTTGTTAAGAAAATAGTTAACTAGGATTGTTTTATACAATTGTTTGCTTATATTTGTGGGACTAAGAATACGATATTAATAAAAATTCACAAGTTAGGGTTGGTTATGGGTTATTTATATATCCTTGTACTTTAGTTAATATGATTGAAGTGATAAAATAAGGGACACAAAGAAGAATGTATATTTGGTCAATCAGATTCAAGTTATTCGAACATTGAAGACCAAGAATTATGACTCCAATGGAGATAAGTATAGGTAACGCCAACCAATGACCGAGATTTCCATCGAATAAAGGATCATATCCAAATTCGAAATTGCAAGCTTTAATAGTAAATTTATAAGTTACTAGTCAAACCATGTCAAGCTAGTGCAAGCTCATATATGAATATCAAAATAAAAGAGTAACGATAATGATGGAGCACCGCCAATGTTTTATTTTGACTTTGTCAAGCCAAGCTATTGGGTGGTAAAAGCATTATTTTGTATTTTTCGGATTGGCCATTACTAGGTCTACTGTGATGATTTATAGCATTATTCCTGTAAGGCAGAGAATAATGCTAATCATGGGACTAGTAAAATGAGCTTCATTGTTATTGGGTCATAGTAAAGGGTGTGACCTAATTACTGAATGTCTAATTTGCAAATATGTCATCAATACATTTTAGTGGCTTTTAGATAAAACCTTGATGCTCGAGGATTCACGGTACAACTTCTGAATTAAATCTAAGATATGTTTCAGTACAACAACAGACTTAAATATCATATATGTTTGCTAATTGTAAGTCCTAGAATATGTCCCAATGAGGTACTATGGATGACTGAATAAAATCTTTGGGAATACCTTCAGGATAGCTTGGAATCTCTACTAGTCAAATCTAGGTTGAAGGTGTGAGAGATAAGAAATATGGGTGATTAATTTTGTAGACACATCAGATCTATTGGGAGGGTTTCTGCCAATCAGGATGCATTTAATGAACAAACTGTGAATGAATTGTTTAAGTGGAGGGAGCAACAAATTGATTGATCACAAATATTTGGAGTAATGGGATGGATGTGAATGTTAGGAGGATAGTCTATAGACTGAACTTAGCCGACAATCATATTTATGGAGACCTATATGGAAAAATAAAGAGATTCCATTGTGCACTAACATAATATATGATCAGTGGGCAATGCTACATCTATGTCTTTAATTTTTATCTGAAATGTGATTTAGGAAGACAACTCTAGAAAGAGATCTCAAGAACATTGGAATGATTGTGAAAAATGCCTAGAGTTGGTTACAAGCAGATATGGTCACAAAACTAAAGTCAATTTGTAATTTAAGATTAATTTTGAAATGTGTTAATCTACAAGATTTAGGGAGTCTGTCACCTAGTTTCAAACTAATTGAAGTTTCTACATATTTATTGTAATGGAAAATACTAAACACCATGCAGTAAGCTAATGATTGGCTCATTATCTTTACATCTAGCTCATTGGATGAGGCTAAAGTGAGTTACTTTCTTATCAAATTATCCTTCATTAAAGGGTAGATAATGGAATTTTCTAAAATGAAAGATGGGCAAAGATATGTAATTCTTGTTTGTGCATATTGTTGATGTCATATATGTTATCCTATTAATGATTTCTAATTTGACGCCAGAGAGTTTCCTTTTACATAACACCAAGAAAAAGATTTTCCAAGTGAGGTTGTGTAGTTTAAATCCTCTTTTTCACCTCAAAATTCCACCATTTGTGTATGACCTCAAAAAAATAGAGAGGAGAGGTGGTTGATGGAGGGTTTTTGTAATTATTCGTACTTTCTTTTGTACTTTTCACAACTCATCAACTAGGCAGAGAAATCAATATTGATAAATGGATTTTGTAATTCTTCCTACATGCTTTTGAAATTGTGATAAGCGATTAATTGGAAAATCCATAAATATTAATACTAGTGAATCTCCCTCCTTATGTTTAAGTTAATAGTGTAACAAATATGTTTCCATGAATTATTAATACGAATTTCACATAGAAATAGAGCGTAATCCCTCTTGTGTAAGGATGAACATAACTTATCATGGTGATTATCAAATCATGCATGTCCGTTAACCTTATGGACTATCCATTATGCTTTTCCTTATTATGAACATCATTAACCATCCATTATTGGGTCTAAGATGATAGATACAACACAGAAGGCACTTCTAGATCATATAACACAAAGAACTATGAAGGAGAGATTATATCAAGGAGACACTAAACTAACACTGCATGTGAGTTAAAATATACTGAAATTGTATTGCTGGCATGGACAACCTACAACTAATAAACCTAAGCTTCCACAAGAAAGGGATGATGTCAAGGAAACATAGTACCTATTGAATGCCCATTGTTCACAACGAGTCGATAAAGGGAATATACAACATCATATAATTATGAAAATGAAAACTTTAGCCTCTTTTATGTTCACTATTCATAGTGATTCAGTTGAGGGCCCATCCCTAGATTTGTATGCTCGCATCCTAAGTAGTCTAGTTTGGCCTTCCTTAGAACCGATCATTGGAAATGCCAAAAAGTAAGAGCAACACCTTTTCGAAAAGAAAGTTTTCCTCATCTAACATCTTATGGTAGTTAGTTTAGGTAATGGGCTAAATCCATGGTTTCCTCTTAGTAGAAGAATAGGCACTTATAATGCATATTTGAAGCACTATTTTAGGCTAATCAATCCTAATCCGTCAGTATCGAGAAAAGGAGGGAAGATCTAAGAAGTTGGATTGGATTAGAGACAACCTCTTTTCCTTCCCCTATGAGAATAAAGGTGGCAATGAAGGGTAAACACACAATAAAAAGGGGCTTTTTGTGCACTTTTGAATAATAATATCATTGAAACACTTGGACCAGTTAGTGTTCGCTTACCTAGAAGCATGACCAAGGGTACTACTATCTTTCATATAGAACTAAAATAGTAATTTCATGATAAAAGGGAGGTGAAGTCCTCCAGGGTAAGTCTTCAGCCTAGAATTTTACGTAAAAAACCTACACATGAAGAGGAGATTATCAATCACAACAAAACCCTCAATGTAAAGTTAAGATTAAAAAAAATTGGAGGAAAAAATCCCGAGCAACGCGAAATAGACATTAGAATACTCCTACAAACAATGAGTTTGTCCATATCCAAGCTTATCCTGAAATATTTCCAAAAGGAAATAAGCCACCTTAAATATTTCCAAAAGGAAATAGGCCACAAGTCCAAGTTAATTTAAGATTTGTGTATGTCGCTTATTGTGATGACACTCCTTCAAGTAACATGCATTTCAATGAGCCTCCTCAAAGATTCCACCTTAAATTCCACTCCTCAAAGGTTACACCTTAAATTCAAATTCAAATTCAAATGCAAGCCCATTTCAAATTTGTGTGAAAATTCAAAATTTTCACCGAGGTGGATAGATGACGTGGATGTGAAGAGAATTTCTCAAAAAAGATCTCAATCTTTTAACTAGGTCCATTGCACGAGAATTTCAAGAAAGGCATCTCAGGATTTTTTTTCCTAGTAGACGTTGATACGCTCCATTAACGGATCATAACTTTTTTTTGAAATACACGAGGGATGGCCTGGGTGGCTTCAAACGAATAGTTAGCAGTTCTTTTGTATTTGCAGCGAAATTTTTTGTTTGTTTGGAAGTGTTTTCTCTGGTGTATGTCAATGTTTGTGTGGCTGTGATTCTCTGTCGGTTCCTCTCTAAATTGCCTCTGTGTTGTCTGTCTGTACCCTGTTTAGGGATTGCCAAATTCCTGGGTTTATTGGGTGTCGATTATTTGATTCAGTTTTCCTGTGTATGTTTTTCCTCTTGTTTTTATTTGTTTTGTAGTGTAGTGTATATTCTTTCTTTGTAATCTTGTTTCGTTCGTTCTTGGTAATCTTGTTTCGTCCTTTGTTTTCACTGGCTTGCTGATTGGTTTGGTTTACTTCCTGATGTTTTCTTCGGATTGGGTATAAGATTGAACATTCTAATTTCCTCTTTTATACACATAAAAAACTTAAAAGTGTCGATGATGCACAGATCTGTTGCGCCAGAGAGATAGGAAATCCTTGTCAGGTTTGCCAATGGATCGATTTAAGAAGGTTCGGCTGGCGAATTTCAGGTACTTTCGATTTTTCAGGGTTTTTCTGAATAGTCCATTAAATTAAATTAGAGTCGCTTTTGGTATACCTGTGAATTTCTTTGACATAATACGCATGAACGAACGAAATTTTCTTGTGAGTACTCAACTTTTTAAGGGCTTTTTGTGAAGATATTTTCATATTATCATAAATTTAGATTAAAAAAATTGCCACGGTATTTATTCTTCATTTTGTGAACAAAAAGTTTACGTTGATCATATATTTGACGAAAACATGGTCTAAGATATTTATGTCTCTGCCTTCTACGGCGACATTTATATAGTGGTTCCTCTCTTACTGATGCCTCCACTTCTGCCCCCACTTCTGCCCCACATCCCATCAGTCATTATAGCATATAATCATATTTTGCGTTCCCTTGTAAGTTTTGATCATTTCCTGTTCTCACTTATTTTCGCCCTCCCTTTATATGCGGAAATTTACTTTTCAGGTTGCCCTTTTTGAGAATGAGCGGAAAGTTTTTAACTCTCAGATTATCCCACCGTATTTCCCTGCTGCAATCATGTGCCCGTTAATTATGCTCATGGTTTGATCTCTGAATGCATGCATGGAGGAGTTTGTTATTATTTAAATTTGGTTGGCGGAGGGTTTTACCAGTTGGCCAAATTAATATTGATATGCGACGATTGAATTCCCTGAATTCCAGGAAGCGTTGCTACTTTCTCTGCAGGAAAAGCTTTCGCGGGTCGCCTGGTATAAACTGTGTCGACCCAAGCTCTGCAGACCATCAGTCCCTGTTTTCCGATCACATAGTAAAATATTTGTAGTATTAAATTTAGAGGTCAAGAAATGGGCTGGCGCCAGATGCATGAATTCCACTTACCCGAAGCAACCAGTAGCGACAAATAGGTATAAATTAGTTTTACGCCAAACGACCCAGATCAATATGTATGATTTTGATTACCGGAAACCACGAATAGAAATAAGTACCATTATGTTGACCGTGAACCCTGAGCACATATTCATGATGGTTTTCACAAAATGAATGAGAGATGATGAAATTAGTAGTCACCGTCCTTTCCTTTCCTCGCCTTCCTTTAGCATTAAAAGGTACGAAATAGTTGCTTCTCACGATCACCATCGACTGCCTTCTTAAGAAGATCCAATGCCTCTTGGGGAAGACTTTAAATAGCGTACAATTCGCGTTTTACTTCACTTATTTTCAGGGAAGACTTCCAATAGGCTAGAATTCTCGTTTTGTTTTACTTATTTTTAGGAAAGACTTCCAATACGATAGAGTAAATATTTAATTTATTCAATTAAAAAATTATATTCAATTATTTAATTTTTACAAATTGGATGATATAAAACAATTTATTTATGAGAATAATTGTTTTATTTTTATAAGACATGTGAAATGGATGTTTTTATTTATTTAAATGTGAAAAGAGGCTTAATTTTTTTTTTAACTGAAAACATTTTTCTTTCTTTAAGTGATATGGTGGTTGTGTTTTTGCTAATTAGATAATAGGTTGTTGACATTTTTTGCAAGTTTAATTTGTATATAATTATTTCTTAGATGATATAATGATTGTCTTTCTTAAATAATATGATGATTATTGATGTCCAATTCATAAGAGCTTTTTGTTTGCTACATGATGTGGATTATACATGTTAAATGATATCATTATGTTTTTATTTGTCAAGTGACATGCTAAATTAGGCTGTTTGATGATATGATGGTGATAATGAGAGCGAGAGAGATAACGAGCATAAGGGGCGACAGAGAGAGGGAGTGGGGCTAGGGTACGATAGTGGGAGAGAGAGAGAGAGAGAGAGAGAGAGAGAGAGAGAGAAGGGGTGGGACGGGGAGAAAGCGAGTGACAGAGAGAGAGGGAGGGGAAG
>APFE031686753.1:5634-98307 GCA_000404065.3 Pinus taeda
AGTCTAAGGGGTCATAACATAATCAGAGCCGACATAACAATAATAATGTAAGGGCACAATAATAACAATAGTGGGCTTCTATGGGGCACAATAGTAACAATATGGGCACTACTAGGTACATTAATATAATAAGTGGGTTGTACTAATAACAATAAGGGGTTACACTAGTAGTATAGGGGCCTAACACATCCTCTTCATGATTTATTTTTGGTAAACATCAAGTCACTCTAGAGTTATCACTACATGTACAAGTTATTAATCTAGTTTGATCCTTTTTCCCTCATGTTTTAGTGAGAAAAATAAGGTCCTGCAAGGAAATCATATCGTAAAAAGTGTTTAGAAAGGACCATATAGAACCATTATAATTCCAACAACCAATTTAGATAAAAGTCCTTCCTCCCCCCACCCAACTTGACCTGACAAGACCTCCATTTAGCAACCCCAGTATGCAGAAGGAGAGTCCTGCCTAAGGTCACAAGTATTGTCTAATTTCCGTTTTATTATTGGCCATTCTTTGGCAAACCTAAATTCTTCTACTTGCAATCTTGTAAGATTGACATCCAGAAAAATCTTGTTGGGTAGTGAAGCAGGATGCTTCTTGACTTTTCCCTTTGATGAGGAGAACTAATTGATGTGGGCAAACTCTATTTCTCTTCAAGCCCATTCTAGGTTGTTACACGAAAACTCTGCAAAACAGTGTACAACTATCTCAGATTTCAAGTTTCTGCGTTCTTCATATTTGTGTACATCATTTTCCAAATTCATATTGCATTAAGTTTGTTGTTGTGATCGACGTTTCGAATGAGCAACGGTGATTCATCATCAGGATGAGAAAGATTTATGAAAGACTGGTCTACCATTTAGTTTAATAAATAGATGTTCGAGATGCAGAGCCGACAATAATCTTAAGGAGTAATAATTTAATTATTAAATTAAAGTTTACTTTTTGCATTTAAGATTCATTAAATAATTAAAATAATTATTTAGTTATTAAATTATTTATTAAAATAAATTTAATTATTTAAAATTTTACCTTAAGTTTACAAATTAAATTAAAAAAAATTGAGAGAGGTATTTTCCAAAGTTTAACATCATGTTAAGTATAATTATTAAAAAAATTAATTATTTAGTATTGATTTAAAAATTCACTAGAAATTAATTATAAATCTAATTTTTCAATTAACTTTTATTATTAAATTAAAAATTCGTTAAAATGAATTTAATTATAATTAATTACTATTATTTTAAAATTTGTTCTAAAAATTAATATAAATATAATTAAATTAAATTAAAATTAATTAAAATCATTAAAATTAGTTAGTTATTAAAGTTTAATATTTATATGTCTTTGATTATTAATTATTTTATTTTTTTATTAAAATTACTAAGTTTAAAATTCATTAAATTTAATATAAATATACTTATAAATTAAAAAATTTAGAGGGGAATTATATTAAATTATATTTGTTTTAAATGATGTTTAATGATAAATGGATATTAAAATGAACGAGTAATGAATTTTCTTTTTTTAAACATCGGCTATTTTGTTTATAAAAACCAGAGAAAAAAAACTATTACATATGAGTCCGAAGATTGTGCAGGGAGGAAAGGGATTGGGTACGCAGACCCGATTTCCTCAAGACTGCTATAGCTACAAAAAGTAAATAAGTGCTGACTGTATTGTCTTACAAAATTACCACAGAGAAAGCTGAAGTTACAGTTCATATGGGGTTTTTTGTGTGAGAGAGAAGTCAGGGACAGGCTCATTTCGAGCTTTGCTGGCCTTAGTAGAAGCTTCCACGTGAGAGCCTTGAGTGATAGCTTTAAGCTGTTCAATGGCTTCTTCGAGATGAGAGCAACGTCCTTTGAGATTCTCAATCTCTTCCTTCTGTTTTTCTAGCTTTTTCCTCTTGGACCTGTTGTCCGAATCATAATCTTCTTTCAGATCATTTAGCTTAGCGCGGAGCCTGTTTATCATGAACGTATGAGTTTTGCACATGGTGCAATCTTTGCTAAACAACATGTCGATGTCGATGTTAGGGGCTTGGGGAGCTTGCTGGTTTGACTGCTCAGCCATGATGGAATAATGACACCACAGAACCCGGAAAGAGTGAGGGTGGAGGGAAGGAAGGATGATGGACGGAGGGAGAAAGCCTCTGGACTGCAGGAGAAGATGAGCAGCGATGAAAGAGGCATGATTGAAGAAGAGCAATGACAAAATGACAGAGAGTGAAAGAGCAACAACTGCTGAACTAAGCGAACAAGAGGGGAGAGGATTTATAGAGGAGGCCCGAGAGCGTGGGGAGGGGGAGTGAAAGTGAAAGGGGAGATACAGGGGGGAGGGGGAGGACTTCCTCGCAGGGAGAAAGGGAAAACTGCACAGGGCAAAACGCAGAAGATTAGAGAAATGAAAATAAACTAGAAGAGGATTATTAAGTAGAATACCCTCAGACAGAGCCCTCTGCAAAGGAGAGCGAAGATCCACGATCGCCCTGAGCTTTGAGGAAACCTTGAGATCAGACTTATGAAATGAATTCTCCTTGTGATCAGCTGTGAGATGCCAAACACCAAGCCTGCTATAAATAGAACCCTGGAACCAGTCCCGAGTCCCTCCTGGAGTCTGAGAAGAGAGGAAATCGGCGGTGGGGAGATCCATCGAGATCGTGATTCCTCTGATCCAGCTTCTGCTGAGGTGATGGTCTCGAGTGTGTCTGCTGACAAGGTTTAGAATGATCTGGAGATGAAAGCTTTTTTGAGTGTCCACGTTTGTCCTTACTCGCTGATGAAAGATGATATTAATCATGGTCTGACTTGCTGTGGTTTTGGGAGTGGGGATGGCTGCGTGAGTCGACCTCAAGGAGATACCGTAATCCATTTGAGCCTGCCTGAGGTGACAAGGGTTGCAGGGGTGCGTGATCCAGTTAAGGAATGGATTCCTCGTACTCCAGTTCATTTTCTTTAACCGAGCCAGTTCTTCTCCCTGTTGCATTGTTGGCCTGTTCGTCCGCTGCCTTGTTGTTTTCTCTGAGGATGTGCTTGAAGGAAACCCCTGAGATATTCCTTATGTTCTCTGTGATCCTGCCTTTAATTCTGTTGAGGGCTGTTTGTCGAAAGTCTCTGCCTGAAGTCATGGAGGCTATGATAATTGCTGAGTCCCCCAGGATCAAAAGGTTCTGAAGGTCCATCTTCCTGGCTATGGAGGATCCCAGGAG
This sequence comes from Pinus taeda, assembly GCA_000404065.3. NCBI lineage: Eukaryota > Viridiplantae > Streptophyta > Pinopsida > Pinales > Pinaceae > Pinus > Pinus taeda. Next base: position 8,847 of record APFE031686753.1, read on the forward strand.
GAGGCTATAAGCCTCAGCTTTATTATTTGACATTGCTCCAAGACCCCATTCATATTTGACCAGGATTTTCCCTTGAGGATCTCTGATAATTCCTCCAGCCCCAGCTTGGCCTGGATTGTTCTTTGAGGCACCATCAAAGAACAGAGTAGGCCTGTTCTGCTTTTGGATCCAATTTTCCACCTCCTGCTTTGTGCCTCTTAGCTTCCAATCTTGGACTCCTTGACTGGTACCTGTCTTCTTGTTGGTTCTGAATTTGATTTTAAATTTGCTCACCCATTCCTGAACCTTTGAATCTGATTGAGCCGGTTCCATCTGAGTGCAGCCATTTGCTTCAATAGTCTCCGAGATAAGCGCCACTGCCTTTGCTATAGTTTTGGAGATACAGGGCTTCTTATCATTGAAGATGCTATTATTTCTTGTGTTCCATATTTGCCAACAGAGATTTGAGGGAATACTGTTCCAGATTCTGAGAGCTTGGTCCTTTCCTTTTTTGATTGGGAAAAGGCTTCTCCAACTTCTTTGAAGATTGGCAATCTGATTAGGCAGATCCCCAGGGGATAAGGGGTGGGCTATTAAGTTCCAGCATTTGCGGGCAAAGGGGCATTCTATGAAGAGATGACCGCAGGTTTCCTCAGCGTTTTTGCACAGACAGCAGATGGAGGGGCCGTGGATACCCTTTTTTCTAAGATTTTCTGCAGTGAGGATGTTACCATGGAGGAGGGTCCAGTTGAACGTCTTTACTTTGGGCAGACTATCGATTCTCCAAACCACTTTGTGTAGAGGCCAATTGTTTGCAGCCGTAGAGTTTTGGAGAGTTTTATACCCATCTTTCACCGTGTAAGTACCCCCATTGGGATCCCAAATGAATTTATCTTTAGTGGTTCTGTTGATGGGAGCTAAGCCTGAGTGGGAGACTTTGAGGTCTACCCAAGACTTCTCGAGGTTGGGGGGGAGGGTCAGAGCTTTCCATCCCTTCCAATCATTTTGGTTCCACTATGAGATGTCAAAGAGAGTTCTATGCTTTGCCTGATCCATCCATTGTTGTAGTGGCCTATAATTGGGGAGGGCTCCTCTTGCTTCCGTGCCCATGATTCTATCATTCCAGATGCTGGTGTTCTTCCCATTGCCTGGGACTCTTGAGATGAGAGGTTTGGCTTGGGGAAGGGAGTTTTTAATGACCTTCCAGACAGGGGTGTTGGGTCTTTCAATAATAGTTTCCTCAAGAATGTTGTTGTTTGCCCCATTTAGATACTTTTTCTTAATGATTTCGGTCCACTAAGAACCGTTGTCACTGATGATCCTCCAAATGAGCTTGAGACCCATGGCTAAGTTTGCGAGTCTGGGGACTCTAATTCCCAGCCCTCCTTTTTCCATTGGGAGAATAACCTTACTCCATTTGACGAGACTGAACTTTTTTGTGTCCTGCTTTCCTCCTTTCCACAGGAAGCTGCGGATAATCAATTCCATATGTTTGTGGATGCCTGCTGGCGCCAGTGTAATAGCGAATTGATAAATTGGAAGAGCAGAGAGGACCGCCTTAATGAGGATCGATCTGCCAGCTAAATTTAGCCAATGCATGCCCCAGCTTTGTAGTTTACTTCTCATATTTTCGATCAACTTTATCCATATCTCTGATTTGACGTTCTCCTTGGCTAGGGGCAACCCTAGGTATTTGAAGAAGGACCAATTACCTTGAGCTGGGATTTCCATGATTCTGGAGATTCTCTGAGTGATATGCCTAGGGACATTCCAAGTGTAGATCATACATTTGTTGTTGTTAAGTTTACCTCCCGAGGCCTGAAGAAAGAGATCCAACACTACTTTGAACCTTCTAGCCATCAAACTAGAGGCTCCACCAATTAGGAGGGTATCATCCGAAAAGAGGGAGTGATTGATCCCTTTTGCACCTCTGACAATATCAATCCCAGTGATCTCCTTTATTCGTCTTTTGTGCTCAAGGTGCAGACTTAGGGTCTCAGCCATGATAATGTAAAGGAAGGGGGAGAGCGGGCAGCCTTGCCTCAAACCGCGAGAGCTCTTGAAGGCGGAGCAGGGTCTCCCGTTGATGAGAGGGGCAGTCCAAATGTCTGAGATGCATTCTATGGCTCTGCTGGTGAAAAGATCAGAGATGCCGAATTTCTTCATGACTGTCTTCAGAAAAGCGTGATTGACTCTATCGAAGGCATTTGCCATGTCAAGCTTGATGATCATGCCCTTTTCATTTCTTGAAATGCTGCTATGGATAGCCTCCTGAATGAGTATAACATTGTCTGTTATTTGTCTTCTAGGGACGAAGCCTCCTTGGTTCTCCGAGATGATGGAAGGGAGAATGGATTTGAGCCTGTTTGCTAAGATTTTGGAGATGATTTTGTATGAGACGTTGCACAAGGAGATTGGGCGGAATCTATCGAAGGTCTGGGGATTAGGATCTTTTGGGATGAGGGCAAGGTGGGTGGATTTTATGCTGCTGCCCATTTTGCACTTGGAGAAGAAATTCCTTACCATTCTGATGTAATCTTTTTTAATAATATCCCAATGACATTTGAAGAAGGCCACTGTAAAGCCGTCTGGTCCTGGAGCTTTATCAGGCGGCATGCTTTGAAGAGACCATTCGATTTCCTCTACGGTGATAGCCTTATCCAAGTGCGCTCTCTGATTATCTGATATCTTGTTTTCCAACGGACTGAGGAAATCAGGATTTTCAAGGTAATTAGTCTCAGGTGTAAGGAGAGAGTGAAAGTGCCTAGAGGCGGCATTCTTTATTTCATCTTGATCTGAAAATATCCTACCTTCCACTGTAATCTTATCAATGTTATTTGCAGCCCGTCTTAGCTTCAGATTGTTATGGAAAAAGGCAGTATTTTTGTCCCCCGAATTGAGCCAAAGGCATCTTGATTGCTGCCTTTGCTCCTCTTCCTCCCTGCGATTCTAATTATAAAGCTCCTTAAGCAGATCGCTTTCCTTATTCTGGTCTTCCTCCATGTCTTGGGAACCCTCTCTGTCGTTGTTTAGCTGATCGAGTTTCTGCTGTATGTCAATCTTCTTTCTGTTCTGAAGAGATGCGTTCTGTCTAGCCCACTGCTTGATGACGTTTCTGAGATTTTTAATTTTAGTTTCCCAGATAAAATGTGGAGAGCCTGAGATATCCATAGCCCACTGCTCCTTAATCAGGTCTTTGAAACCTTCAACTCTGTCCCATTCCTTATTGTATTTGAAGGGGATCAGGCCTGGGTAAGACCCATTATCCAACCTCAGTGCAACAGGCTTATGATCTGAAATATAGCCTAAAATGATAGAGCTTTGGATCCTTTGGAAGTCTGCTAGAATTTTATCTTGTGCCAGGATACGATCGAGTCTCTCCTTGATATTGTTTTTGCCTGTTCTTTTGTTTGACCAGGTGTATTTTCCATTGTGGGGAGGAGTATTGATTAGGTTATGAGTTTGGATGATTTCCTCCAAGGCCTCTCTAGCTGGGTCAGCAAAGAAATTCCCCCCCAGCTTTTCTTGGGCATTTCTAATTAAGTTTAGGTCTCCCCCCAGGAAAATTTTCTTTCCTTGCATATCTCTGAGATCCGAGGAGATAGAGTCCCAGCAGGAAGCTTTCTCTCTGAAATGGGGGGGGGCATACACATTGTACATAGAGTATTCTTCTATTTTATTTGAGTTTTGAAAATCTGTTCTAATCCACCATCTGTTTTGTTTGTAGTCCTTGAGCTGCCATTTTTTCTTGTTCCAGAGTGTTCCTATTCTGCCTGAAGCTCCTTCTGAGCTGATTGCTATTCCTTCATAATTTCTGATTTTTTTTGTACTATCTTTAAATTCCTGCTCAGTGGTTTTGGTCTCCTGGAGTAGGAGGAAGTCCGTTTGTTCTGCTTTCAAGAGGTCACGGACTGCGTTAACTTTTAGGGAGGAGCCCATCCCCCTACAGTTCCAAGAGACCAGAATCATCATTTACTTGGCTTAGGGTGGGTCCCGGATTTCTCCTTCATCTTTTCTCCGCTTCCTTTTGTCCTATCTAGAAACGAATCCATTGGTTGTTGGGTCCCTGTGGCCATTTCTTTTGCTGCTATTTCATCTCTTATCTCTTTGTTTGACTTTCTTCCTGCTTTCCTGGGAGGGTCTGTGGAACTTATATTCTCTTTTGACTTGTTCCTTGTTAGGATTCTTCCTACAATGAGGGGGGGGAGGGGAGCTCAATAAAGGGGGGGGAGGAGGGGGTTTCAGGAGGACCTTTTGGGGAGGGAGGGGGGGAGGGTGGGTCTTCAGCTGACAGAGATTCGAAGGGATTGGAGGAAGAAGGGAAGGAGGGATCTAGTCCCGAAGGATGGGAGGGCGAGACTGGAGGGACCAAGGGGGTCTTCTGGAGGGCTTCAGGAGGGGGGTTGGATTTTTTTCTTTTGACTGTTTCCCAGGCTTCTTCTGTATTCACTGCATTGATATTTATTTCTGAAGATTTATTTTTGCTACATCTATTAGCGAAATGGCCATATTCATGACATACCTTGCATTTGAAGGGCAGCTGCTCGTAGTCCACTTGCTGAATGTGAGTCCACTGATCTACTTTAAGCTTGATAGCTTCTGGGAGTCCTTTTCCGAGGTCGACTTCCACACAAATCCGAGCGCATGAATGCATGTTCTCCTTGGGTTCTGATCTGTCGATGAATTTTCCCACAGCATTCCCGATGGCTTTAACCGAGTCGTCCCCCCAGCAGTGGAGAGGCAGATGGGGGAGGCGAACCCAAACCGGGACGGCATTGGGGACATCCATCTCGGGATTGAAGTTCGGCATCCATCTATTGAGGTAGAGACCTCTGGTATCCATGAAATAAGGCCCATTGCGAAAGATCAGGTTGCGGTCTTCCACTGATTCGAAGAGGAAGGTGAAAAACCCCCTTCCACAAAACCTAATCGCGATCTTTCCTTGGACCATCTGATTCCAGTTTCTTTCCACCCAGCGAAGAACCGTGCGGGGAGAAGGCCATAGGCCCGTAAACTGGCCAACCAGGCCCCGTTCAGCTAGCGCGACTGCCGCTCGTCTCAGAAGTGCCGGAGGGAGCGAGACTTCAGGGATTTCATCCAACTTTCTGACAAATTTTGAGACAGAGGGGCGGATTTTCTCTGAGGCATTCTCTGGGATGAGCGAAGCGAAGGATTTCTCAAGGTCCTCCTAATCCCGAAGAGGGGTTGTCATTGGAGAAGATCAGAGAGTAGCAGGGGAGTCAGAGAGGGCAGAGAGGGTAGGAGGCCTAGCGAAAGAGAGCGGCGAAGGAAGGCAAGCCCAGCAGCCAGAGCTACCAGGCGCGGGACTGCGGAGGTCAGCCCAGCAGCAGAGCTGCCAGGCGCAGCGCCCACAGAGGATCCAAGGCTAGGGCAGGGGGCGCGCGGGCTCAGCAGCGCGGCAGCAGCGATCTTCAATAAATTAAAAAGTTACACAACTTTCGAAAATACTCTCATTATTATGTCAAGAAGACACAAGTATTTTGTTTGGAAATGCAATCAAGGAAGGTCTAGGGATTTGAGCTACAACTATTTCTTCTATTTGTACATACATTGGTCTTTTCTCAACATGAAGAAGTTTTCATGTAGCTATTTTGCACCCCATTTGTGTTCATCATTAAGTCACACAACTCCACTAGTGTAAGACACATGGTATTCCTCCTCCCTTAGTGTATCAAATTTTCAATATCTAATAGTCATGTGCACATTACTCTCCTAATTTGAAGTCTACTGAGGTATCACAATAATGAATTCATGAGGATATAATGCTACATGTATGATCACTGTTTGTTATGAAGATTATAAAATGGTTTCTTATTGAAGGAGATAACTAGAACATTTTTTTATATTCCTTAATTATTCATGTGAATATTCCTTCATCATTCATTTCATAGCTTGGTGTGCATAACTTTGTAACATAGATACTAGTCACTTGAGGTTAGGCTCAGTGACCACATGGAATCCGAAACACATCATATTCAGTAATATAGTCTTTTTATATTACATCAATGAATGAAAGTTCCATAGAGAAACTCCACTTGTGAATATTGATAGTTGTAACTCTATGGACCAGTCGTTATACTGTCAGCTCTCATAATGATTTCTATAGGCTTCTATTTCATTCCTTTATATTATTTTTCCAATCTATTTTTGGTCATGGTAATACGTATTTGGTAGTAATTTAGGCATCCCTCATAGGGAACAAGGTAAAGGTGCTAAAATCCACTCCTTTTGAACGTTGAATAATATTGCTAATTTTACTAGCCCATTTTATTTTATCTACAATGGTTTTTTCATTCAGAAGGATTCAACTATGTGATTTTACAACAATTATATGTGGAATTTTGCTGCTAAGTTTGGAAGAAATGTGCATCAATGTCTTTGAAGGATTTAGACCATTCTCCATTTTTTTACCTTTTAGATGATTTTACTAGCTCATCTTTGGTTCTATCCTTAGAGACATCCTCGAAAATGCACTACTCGAAAGTAAGTAATCCCTAAAAAACCCTTCCTTTGGATTTTTGATGTAACCAAGTTTGTTAGTCTTATCATTTAGGACAAACCATCATCTACTCCAACCATTGGTCTTAGTATTTTCTTTTAGTAAGAAAACCTTATTGTGAGCTCTCCACTGGGCCTTACATTCTATAGCACTATACATTTGGACTTTGGTGTGTCTCCTCTCTTATTTCTTAATAAGGAGTTTTATTTAATCTTTAATTGGGATATTTCTTTTTTTACACTTGAACATGAAGCTTATAGATGGAAATGGTTGGGTTTTTTCTAGTGTCATATATATTGAGTTGTACTATATCTTAAAAATATTTGTTTTCTTGAGTCATTGAGGTCGTTGATACTCTATGCATGCAGAGGTCAATGTGGGAAACATGAATTTAGTCAGTATGGTTTTTGGGCTTCCATCAAATACTATTATTAAGAATTTGGAGTTTGCACAAGGAGAGCCATGTCATTAGTATTAAATCCTTGCACACACGTTAAATATTATGGTTTATAATTTTTATGTTTTTTTAACTTATATTTTTTGCATTGTAGCGGGTGCATTTTTGAGCTTGATAAAATGGCCAAATTGATGGATTACTGGAGCTATTGAACACTCTAATACTCTCTACTGGTGATAACACAATCAAAATCACCAATGCCACTCTCACTGATAGTCAAACTTCTTTACAAAATGTACAAGACAAAATTGAGTTTCATCAACTTGAATCTTAGCTCCAATGTGATAATTACAACAAAAAAGTGAACATTATGAATTGATTATTGTTCAAAATAATTCTCGTCTTGAGTTTGAGAAAGACTCTTGTCAATAATCAGCACATGTCAGTCCTTTATTATGACTTAATTTTGTTATGGTTATCGCTCCATTCGGCCTTACGAAATCCATTTCAAGTTACTTATGATATCCTTTTTTCATATTTTTCCTAATAAGTACATTACGTAAGATATTTCATTGGTAATTGTTATTTTTTAGAAATTTATGAAATAATTACATTGTAAAATGTAGTTACATCAGCAACAACTCTTGAAATTAATCATTCATTCTCATACATGCATCCCACCTTGGTGAAATCCAAGACATGGGTTTTGTCACACAGTGTCCAATGATGGATGAAAACTTATTGGTTCGATCAAAATTGACTCGGAGATGCCTGATTAACATGCCAAATCTAGTAGAAAAAATGCAAGGAAATTTTGTATTTTCCCTGAATCTATGTTTTTCAAATTCTCTCCATAATATGAGCCCATAAAGAGGTTCATTTTATCTATTTATAGTCCCAAGATAGCCCATAATATTCAACAATAAGGATTTTAGGTTTTTATTTTAATTTTTTCTTATAAAAGAAAACATATAGTGCTTCCTATGTAAGCTTTTAATTTGAAGGCAACGAAGAAATACTTTGTGAGCTGATACTTCAGGGTTAATTTTTTGCTTCAGCTCTATCTCACATAGTATATGCTACTTCTAACAACCCAGGTCAAAAGTTCATCTAATAAAGTTAATAAAGGAAAAATAATACTAAGGTCTTGGAACACATATTCCAAGTTCAATGTTGGGAAAAACATAATGATGGGTATCACTAGTGATTAATTTATGGCTATGGAAATTTGCAAAGGCATTGGAAAAGGCACAGTCACATTAATTGGCATTTTATTTATGAAAATAATGGAAAATAAGATAAAAGGAAGGTGAAAGGTAACATAATTATATGTGAGGAAAATTGAATGAAAGATGAAGAAAATGAAGAAAATAGGTGCCTCAATGATAAAAAGGATTGTGAGGATCAATTCACATCCATTTTTCAGTTTTAGCTTGGAGCTCTCTCTTATTATCTCACTCTTTCATACTCTTCCACACTTAGAGTTTTCTTGGAGAATTCTTGGAGAACTTTGGAATGCATTGGATTTAGAGAAAGAAGGCAAATAAAAAGTAGGAAATCACAAGGGGATAGCGGGATCAACAACTGCAGTCAGATTTCTTTACAAGTAACAGGTTGCATGTATGTTCTCCTTGTTGATTTATGGATGCATGGTATATGCATGTGATTTTTTGGTTATGTGTTGTCATTCGTACGAAGTATTTCCTAGATTGACAATGGTTTTAGCCTTTCCTTGCCATTTCTTGAATAGCCATGGCCTTGTGGGTTTTTGCACTTGATTGTTTTTCTAATTAGTGCTCATAATTCCTTATGGTCATGGGTTGAAACAAACGCTCTATAATCCCTAGAACAATTTGGATTGAATTACTAGTCTTGGAGTCTAGGTTGGGACAAATGCTCTGGAGGCCTTGATAGGTTGAGTTACTAGTCCCTTGATATGGGTAAGACAAGTTCTCTGGAGCCTTGTAAAGGATGCGGGTTGAGTTACTTGTTCCTAAAGCATGGAACAACTTATGTAGAGACTAATCTAGTTGGTGTTAATGATATCTGACATTAGAGGTGGAATCATTATGGTTGAGGGTTAAGGTAGTATGGCCTCTCAAAGCACTGGTTTGTTTTATCTTGGTTTATTCCATGAGATCCCACATTCACGATTGGAATGTGGTGTGGGGGTGATTAGCTAAAAGAAATATTTGGTTCAGCCCAGTCTCTATTTGGGTGGTACATGGGAGTCCCTGAGTTGGCTAGCTTTCCATATGTTAATAAGAGCTCTTTCCATATTGTATTGTATAAGTACTTGTACTTTAGATTATGTCTCAACTTTGATGGTTGTTCTATTATGGTTTTGTTGGTTAGATGTTGGCTATATGATGTATATTGTTTATGCCTCTTGAAATATTTTTATAGATTGATGAATATATGGACTAGTAAGAGTTTTTGCAGCTATGTGGAGAGGTCATATAGCCTTCTTAATGATTCTTAGTGAGATTATTGAATTAATGATAATATATGTATTTATAACCTATAGGTTCTATGTACACAAAGTGTTTGTATAAATGAGTTATTGGGACCTCTAACTTCCCGAGGTCATAATGTTTGGCATATGACCTCCATTTAACTATCATAATACCTCATTTTGAAGATCTCCATGAGGAAGTCAAGTGAAAATTTTTTAAACGCACTTTGGCATTTTTTTGGTCTCTTAATTTTTCTTGAAAATGTCATTTAGACCCTCAAAATGGCCTAAGAAGTTTAGAACCCGTGAAAATACCAAAAATAGAAACTTTTGTTAATGAAAACGAAATTGAAAAGAAAAAGTGTTGGGCCAAATAATGTTGATAATAGTGCGATGATGTGTCAATGGGTGTTTGCATCCATTTCTCGACATGTGGACCCCATTTTCCATAAGTGCATCTTGCAAATCAAGTCTCACACAATAACACTCACCCCATGGTTACCTAGAGATGTTATGGATTTGGGTAAATATGGAAGGGGTGGTGATAGATTGGTACCTGAGCTCCCAAGTTCAACACTTGGACTGGATTGGTGAAATGTGTTTGTCATGCAAGCATGTTAGTTCTATATGTGCTCATTATGCATTGCTTGTGATAGTCATTGGTGCAGTAGTGTCGTCATGTAAAATTTGATGATGTTGGTGTTTATATGATTGATAAGGTTTCATTATATATATACATATGTTATGATAAAATGGATTGGTTTTGCAGATGAGATAGCCGCCCGTGAACTTCACTGAGGTATGTTTATTGTGTTTATATTTGGCTTATATGACATGGTATGTTTGCAGGAAGAAGAACACCATGGTGATGAGTACTCCCCTATCATAGCAAATACATTGAGAAGTTTGAAAGAAGAGATCATAAGTTGTAAGGCAGATAATGACAAGACCATTCAGTCACAAGAATGACTTGTCATAGCATAGGAAAAGACAGTGGAATTTAATGCAGTCATCCTTCAGAGTATATCAAATTTGTAGAGATAGAGACCACATAGGATCAATCATGGGTAGGAGGAAAGGACGAATGGGGCATATGGCGGTAGGTATCAATCAAGATATAGGTTTGATAGGAATGAAACGGTCAGAGATGGCAGGTTCTTGGATACCCCTGATAGGAGGGGTAATGACCAAGGGTTCTATTCTAGTTCTGGTTTAGAGAGATGCCATTGTCATCACCGCCACCATTTGTATAGGAGTAGTGACAAGCAGTACTTCCTAGAGTAATTCAAGAAATCAAAGCCTCCTACATTTTATGGAGAAATGAACAAGTCATAGGATGAAAAATATTGGTTTCGTAGGATGAATAAGTTTTCTAGATTGCATGATTATCTGATAACATGAAGGACAAAATAACTACTTTCGGACTTAAAGGAAAAGCATACATTTGGTAGGAATATTTAAAGAATATCAGAGGATTCAAGAAGAGGAGTTGAGTTGGAGTGAGTTCAAGAGACTTTTTAGGAAGAAGCATCTATCTGAAAGATACTACGATGACAAGGAATAGGAATTCTATGAGTTGAAGATGGGATATATGACCAATGAGTATTATACTAGAATATTCCTAGAGTTATTGAGATATGTTCCTTATCTTAAAGAGGAGAAAGAAAAGATTCATACATTCATCAATGGGTTTTCAGTTACATTCAAAGATAGGATTAAGTTTAATGAGTTTATATAGTTGGAGGAAACCATCAGAAAGTTGAAGCACTATTATGAGTAATTGAAGTGCAACACTGAGTCTAAGTAGGATTAGAAAGTTAATGAGAAGAATAAATTAAAGTAGGTGAAGAAGAGAGGAAAACATTAGGATATAGATGACAAGGATAATGCAACAGTACACAAGAATTACAATGTAGCTTACAGAGGACAAGGATTTCAGTCTCAGGAGAAGAACACCGGTGATGGTAGGAAGCCTTTACAATGTTTGACTTGTGGCTAGGATCATTGCAGGAGGGATTGTCCACAACATCATGCTGTAAAACTAGAAATTTATAGTGCTTAGGAGGCATAGACAGTTGCGGATGTTGGACAAAGTATTCCTTGGATTTATGTAGATTTGGATAATAAGTAGGCTAGTCATCAGGCATCTATTATCAAGATGGAAGGTAATATTTTTGATCAAGTTGTTTCTATTTTGATTGACCCTAGATATAACTATAGGTATATCAGTCCTGACTTGGTGGATAAATGTGGTTTTAATAACTAAGTGCATGCAAAGTATTTTTTAGTGCAGTTAGCTACAGGTACTAAGAAAATAGGTAATCATTGTGTAAGACCGCATGCATTTCAACTAAAAGATATGTCTACATCAATGCACATTAATGTGGTTCTGTTGGGATCATACAATATAATGTTGGGTATGGATAGGTTGTACACTCACAAGATTAAGGTGGATTTCTATGATAAGGCTATTGAGTGTTTGGATGAAGATGGACATAAGAGAATCTTGTAGGGTAAGAGGAAGCCTACATCAGTGAGAAGGGTTATAGCTATGTAACCTAAGTGCAGTAGCAGGAAAGGATGTATATTCTTTTCAGTCCATATTTCTAGCAATATAAGTAAGGATGTTGAGGATGTGGAAGTCTTGAAAAGGTATTTTGTTTTGTAGCAGCTTCAAGATGTATTTTTGGTAGAGATGTCATAGTTACCACCTCGTGAAGAAGTGGAATTTTCTATTGAGTTGACATTGGGAGCAACACCACCATCAAAGGCACCTTATAGGATGAGCACCTTGGAGTTGGTGGAACTATAGTTGCAATTGAATGGAATGCTTGATAAGAGACACATTAGGCCAAGTGTTTGATCTTGGGGTGCACCAATATTATTTATGAAGAATAATACAATACTCTTAGGTTGTGTATTGACTATAGATAGTTGAACAAGGTGATAATTAAGAATAGGTAACCTTTGTTATTGATTGATGACCTTTTTTATCAGTTGAAGGGAGAGACAATGTTCTCAAAGATTGATTTGAGATTGGGATATCATCAGGTATGCATAAAAGAATATGACATATACAAGACTACTTTCTGAACTGGATATGGGCATTATGGGTTTTTTGTTCCTCCATTTGGTTTGACCAGTGCTCTAGCTACTTTCATGTGTTTGATGAATAGTTTGTTTTGTCCTTATATAGAAAAGTTTGTGATAGTATTCATTAATGACATATTGATATATTCTAAGAATGAGGAAGAGCATGGCGAAAAACTAGCAGCAGTGTTGAAATTTATAAGAGAGCATCAGTTGTATGCCAAGATTACAAAATGTTGTTTCATTCAGATAGATGTTCATTACATGGGGCATGTCGTTTCCAAGGAAGGTATACCAGTGGACCTAAAAAATTCAAATTTATCATGGAGTGGGAAACTCCTCAAAATTTGGATAAGGTCATATCATTCACGGGGTTAACATGTTATTATAGATGGTTCATCAAATATTTCTCATCTCTTTCCTTTCCTATTATATCCTTGCAGAGGAAAGGAAAAAAATTGAATGGATAGAGGAATGTGTTGTGAGTTTTGAGCAGTTGAAACAATTTCTTACAAATGCTCCAGTTCTAATGATTTCAAATACATATAAATAGTTTGTGGTATGTATAGATGTTTACAAGAGTGGACTTGGAGGATTCTTGATGTAGGAAGGACATGTATTATGCTAAGAGTCAAGGAAACTAAATGAGCACAAGCATAATTATGCGACTCATGATATTATTTTGGTAGTGAGCATTCATGCATTGAAGGTGTGGAGACACTATCTTCTTGATAGGAGGTTCATTTTGGTGAGTGATCATAGTGGGTTGAGGTGCTTGTTTGACCAACCTAACCTGAATTCTAGGTAAGCTAGGTGGTTGGATATGGTCAGTGAATTTTCCTTTTAGATCAGAAATATTAAGGGTGAAGAGAACAAGGTTGCATATGCTCTTAGCAGAAGAGTGCAGGTAAATCACATTGCAGCTATGAGCTCAAATGGGACAGATTTAGAAGATCAGATCTTGTAGGCAAGACAACATTATCCCAATTACCAATAGCTAAAGCACAAGTTACAGTCGCAGAGTACATGTGAAAATGATGTGGATTATCATTGTACGATAGACGGTTTGGTCTGATTTAGGGATAAGATCTATGTGTCAGACAAAACCGACCTCAAGAAGCTTATCTTGCTAGAATTTCATGTTTAACCAAATTTAGGTCACCTAGGCAATAGAAGGCATTGATAACAGTTAAGAAGTTCTACCATTGGTTGAGCATGAAGAAATAGGTGTGCTGTAGCAGCTACAACCACCCTCCAAAATGTTTCATTAGCTTCATTTTGGAGCCTCCCTACCAACCATCCTATGCATGTTTGTTTGCTTCACTCCTTTCATAGGCTTCCATTCCAGAATTAAGCTAGTTGTTGGCTAAGAAGTTCCCTCAAAAAATTACGCAATTCTAGAGGGGAATGAGCCTTCCCTCCAAAAATTATGAAAATCTTTTGGGCTTATAAATTATGCAATGCAGTCTGTTGGGTGTGTTATATTCTTTCCACGACCAGCCCACGTAGTTAACGGGGGGTTAGAGGCGTGTGGATCCCCCCCATTCTTTTCACTGATTGCGTAGTGGGGGGTCACAGGGGTCTAAGGGGTGCAGGTAACCTTATATTAGGTTGGACGGACCTACCCATGTTTTTGTGCATGTTTTTCGCACATGGTTTTGGACGCGATGGTTTTCGACCCATGGTATTGGATTCTTTGACATGTATAAATATGTATTATAACATTGAAAGGAAGATAATGAAAAACCAAGCTAGTAGTCATGGTTTTGGGATCTAGGGGAAAATATTTGGGTATATGTATTTTATGTGTTATGCTCTCGCATTGTTTATTTTCTGTGTTTTAGAATTCGTATGCAAGTAATTTCTAGATGGGGTTAAAACCTACATTTGGTATCAGAGTTGTTTTGGCTTAAGGGGACGCCTTTGTTGTTGAGGGGTTTGGATCGAGCCTATGGTAGACCTTGTTCAGTGGGATATCTGTGGGATCAATTCTGGTGGTGAAAGAAGATGACGAGAAGTTGAAAGATAGAGATCGAGAAATTTAATGGTAATAGTTTTGAGTTATGGAAGCTTAAGATGGAGGATTTGTTGGTGGATAAAGATCAGTGGATTGTGGTAGATCTAGGTACTGAACCAATGGGAGTGTCTGATGAAGAATGGAAGAAGTTGGATCGGAAGACAAAGAGTACAATTTGATTATGTGTCTTAGATTCAGTATTGTTGAATGTATCAGGGGAAGCTATGGAGAAGGATTTGTGGGACAAGTTAGGGACTTTGTACCAATCTATGTCTCTAGTGAATAAACTATTCCCATGAAAAAAGTTGTATAACCTGAGGATGAAATATGGAGACTTGGTCATGGAGTATATGAACATATTTAATATTGTGGTAAGTTAGTTATTATCTTTTGATATTAAAATATCAGATGAAGATAAGTGCATCAATTTGTTGTTTTCTCTACCACATTTGTGGGATAGTCTGGCTAGTGCAATAGGTAGAAATGCAACTTCCTTTCAATTTAATGAAATAGTCTCATCCTTGATGACGAAGGAAAGGAGATGGAAAAATATGGAGAGACAAAATGGTGATGCCTTTTCCGTGCGAGGACAGTCCCAGAACAAAAACAAAAATAAGTCATCGAGTGGGAGATATAAATCTAGAGGGAGATCAAAATCTCCAGGAAAACCTATAAAGGTGTTTTGCTAGAAATGTTGAAAGGAAGGGCTCTACAAAAGGGACTGTAAATCTAAAGCTCCTGATAAAGGAAAGGGATCTAATGATTCTCCTTCTGTAGAGGTGAAAACCACCTCAGACGAAGGTGGGGATGTGTACTTGGCTTCTCCAACAACACATGTAGATCATGATGCATGGTTGATTGACTCAGGTGCATCCTTTCACTTCACTCCCCATAGAGAGTGGTTCTTTGGGTATGAGAAATAAGATGGTGATGATGTATTCTTAGGGGATGAAAGAAAGGCTAGAACCATTGGTCATGGAAAGGTAAAGTTGAAGTTGCAAGGTGGAAGGGTTATAATACTTCCGGGTGTTCTACATATTCCTGCATTGGCAAAAAATCTTATTTCAGTAAGAAAGCTAGATGATGCAGGTGTAAAAACACTATTTGAGAAAGATACCTACAAGATGGTTTGGGGAGGACTAGCATTGATGTAGGGAGCATGGATTGGAAGTTTCTACAAGTTGCAAGGTAGCACTATTGTTGATGGTTGCAATAACTCTGTGGTTCCTGAAAGTGAAGCAAAAAATCTACTTGTCTCTCTAGAGAAGACCATGTTGTGGCATCAAAGGTTTGGACATATTGGAGAGAAGGGCCTTTGAATACTTCATGGTAAAGGTATGGTAGAAGGTATGAGTAATAGCTCTCTACATTTTTATTTTTCTGAAAATTGTGTATATGGGAAGCATAATTGGGTGAATTTCCCCTCTGATGGTAAAATGGAAAAATGTATATTAGAACTTGTGCACAGTGATGTGTTTGGACCTGTGAAGGTTCCATCACTGGGTAAGTCTATGTACTATGTATCATTTATAGATGACTTCTCAGGGAATACATGGATATATTCCATAAGAATAAATCTGAAGTCTTTGATAGGTTTAAAGAATTTAAGGCTTTGGTGGGAAACCAGACACAGAAGAAGCTAAAGGTGTTGAGGACAGATAACAGTGGAGAGTTTTGCAGTAAGGAATTTGAAGAATTCTATAAGAAGTGTGGTATAGCACAGTAGAACACTACTCCATACACACCTGAGAAAAATGGAGTTGCAAAAAGAATGAATAATACATTGATGGGAAGGGCAAGAAGCATGCTTAGTGGTGTCGGGTTAGGATAGGAATTTTGGGTAGAGGAAGTGGAGACAACATGTTACTTGGTCAACAGATCACCTTCATCGGCGTAGGAGAATAAGACTCCAAAAGAGGTATGGACTGGTAAGAAACCCTCTCTTTCACATCTGAAGGTATTTGGATGTGATGCATATATACATGTTCCAAAGGAGAAATGAACCAAGTTGGATAGTAAATCTGAAAAGTGCATCTTTATTGGGTATAAGGATGGTTTAAGGGGTTATAAGATTTGGAACCCAGTAACAAGGAAGGTTGTGTACAGCTGAGATGTAGTGTTCAGAGACATGAAATATGTTATTAAACATGAATTCCAACGAAAGGAACTTGAGAAGATAGAGTTTGAGCTTAAGGAGGAAGAATCAGACTCTACAATAGAGGAGGAATCAGAGGATGAAGAGCCACAAACTCCAGGTTTGAGAAGATCAATTCGAGAAAGAAGCAGCCAGAAAGGTATAGTCCATTTGCTTTCTATTCCATTTTTTCTCTATTACTAATGATGATCCCAGATCTGTGAAGGAAGAAGTAGATTCAGAGGATGGAAAACTCTGGAAAGAGGCCATGGTTGATGAAATGTCATCTTTACACAAAAATGAGGCTTGGGATCTGGTGGAGTTGTTGGCTGGAAGGAAACCCATTGGCAGCAAATGGATGCTCAAGAGGAAGACAAATGCAGAAGGAAAGGTGGAGAAATACAAAGTTTTATTGGTAGCAAAAGCTTATTCCCATGTGCCAGGGATTGATTTTGGTGATATTTTTTCTCCTGTTGCCAAGGTAACTTCTATTAGATTAATTTAATATGTTGCTACTACTTTTGATTTTGAGGTAGAATAGGATGTGAAGACAACATTTCTTCACGGGGATCCGGAAGAGGAAATCTACATGAAGAAACCTGAAGGCTTTATGTTGAAGGGTAAGAAAGAACTAGTATGGAAGTTAATGAATTCTTTGTATGGGTTAAAACAACCACCAAGGATGTGGTATCAGAAATTTGATACATTTATACGGGGACATGGCTTCACTAGAAGCAAATCAGATAATTATGTGTATTTAAAATTAATTGGTGACCGCGTTATTTATTTGATCATGTATGTGGATGATATGTTGCTAGTTGGAAATGACAAAAAAATTATCCAGAATTTGAAGACCCAATTATCCTCCAAATTCGAAATGGAAGATCTTGGTGTTGCAAGCTATATTTTGGGCATGGAAATTAAAAGAGATCGAGCAAAGAGGAAGCTCTGGTTAAACCAGAGAAATTACATTGAGACAATAATGCGGAGGTTTAATATGTAGGATAGTAACGTGAAGGTTCATGTTCCTGTGGGTGTGAAGTTATCTACTGAACAGTGTCCCAAGACACAAGAAGAGGAAGAGGACATGTCCCAAGTTCCATATAGAAGTGCAGTTCGTAGCCTGATGTATGTAATGGTCTATACTAGACCAGACATTGCACATGCAGTGGGAGTATTGAGCAGGTTTATGTCAAAACTAGGGAAGGAGCACTGGACAACAATGGAGTGAGTTTTCAGGTATTTGTGTGGCACTAGTGATTATGGTTTATGATAGCAAGGAAGACCAAGATTCAACAAAGTGTTGGATATTCGTGGCTTTGTTGATGCAGACTGAGTTGGACATATGGATCAGAGAAGATCGACAAGTGGGTATGTGTTTAACCTATTTGGAGGTGCAGTCAGTTGGATGAGTAAGAAACTATCTGTAGTGGCACTATCAACTACAGAGGCAAAATACATGGCAACCACTCATGCAAGCAGGGAAGCAGTTTGGTTGCAAAGATTGTGTTCAAGTACGGGGTTAGTATAGGGAGCTATAAGGATAGACTCTGACAGCCAAAGGGAAATTTTCTTGGCAAAGAACCCTGCATATTATTCAAAGACAAAGCACATTAATGTTCAGTATCACTTTGTGAGGGATATGATAGAAGACAAAAAGGTGGTCCTGGTAATGGTGGACACTTTGAAGAATACTACAAATGCATTCACAAAATCTGTGAGCTCTGAGAAGTTCTCTTGGTGTAGAGAAACAATGGGCATTGCAGGGCTAGATAAATGACTAAGCTCTCTTGTGGCCCCCTATGGAAAGAAAACAACAAGTGGGATAATGTTGGATTGTGTTATATTCTTTCCATGACTAGCCCATGTAGTTAACCCAGGGGTTAGAGGGGGGACAAAGCCCCCCCTTCATTGCTTTGATTGCATAGTGGGGGGGTGGGGGTCATAGGGGGTGGGGTGTAGGTAACCCCCCTCTATGGGGTCCATGGCAACACCCTAGAAAATTTTGTTTTTGGACCCTATATTAGGTTGGTCGGACCTACCTATGGTTTTGTGCATGTTTTTTGCACATTGTTTTGGACGCGATGGTTTTCAGTAAGTGGTATTGGATGCTTCAGCATGTATAAATATGTATTGTAACATTGAAAGAAAGATAATGAAAAATCAAGTTGGTAGTCCCAGTTTTGGGATCTAGGGGAAAATCTCTGTGTATATGTGTTTTTATGTGTTATTCTCTCGCACTGTTTATTTTTTGTGTTTTAGAATTCATATGCATGTAATTTCTGTATGGGATTAAAACCTAAACAGTTAGATAGGCTTCCTTGAGAAAACTGCATAATCTGGCCCAACACTGCAGCTCAGCCCAGAAATTGTGTTATTCAGGGAAGCAGTCACTTGGTGACCCTAGAAATTGCGCAATCCCTCTGAGACAGCCAGCCCAGCTCCTCCCAGAAATTGTGAAAATCCCTCTCTCAGTCTTGCAAGTTGTTGCATGTGCCTTTAGGTTGCACCACTCCCTATAGGACTTAGAAAAACATATTTGTATGCATGGGTTGTTTTTCTCGAAATAGAAAAAAACAACATGGAAAAAGAATCCCTAGATTTTATGGATATATTTTTAGTAGCTGGAAATTACATGCAAATATTGTTTTAGAAACTTTCCTCCAAGTGTCCTTTTCCTAGATTTGTGGCATGCATGTCATAAGCCTCAAACTTATTTATTTGATGCTTTAGAGCTCATTCTTCACATCAATCTTGGAGCTCTGACATGCCATAGGACATCTAGGAGTCTTTAGAACATCCAGCTCCACTATTTCCGGGTATGTCTACTTTACTTGTCCTTTGCAACATTTCTATCACTTTTTGTGTTTTCTCTTGTGCGAGTTCTATTCGGTTCATTTTTATGAATACTTGATGTCATTTTCATGCATGTTAGCCTATAAAATCATCGTTTCATTTTTCATTTGCATCTCACTTCTGTCGCATGCATGACATTGTTTTGCATGGACGGTCATTGATTCAATGACTCATTTCACACACATGC
Source organism: Pinus taeda (assembly GCA_000404065.3). Lineage (NCBI taxonomy): Eukaryota > Viridiplantae > Streptophyta > Pinopsida > Pinales > Pinaceae > Pinus > Pinus taeda. The sequence continues at coordinate 28,482 of APFE031686753.1, forward strand.
ATGTTTTCCCATTTTCTGAATCTTACATTTTTTGTTTTCATGCATGATCATTCACTCTTGCATAGACTCTTTTTTTCCATGCATTCAGTTCTTCATATGTTTTCAGTCACCCATTGGCAGGTCTCAGCAACCTTAGCCTGAACTCTGCCTTGCTCGAACAACATTGTGCATTTCTGAGAGGGAAGGCTCTACCTTCCTCCCAAAAAATGTGCAAATATGGCCAAACACTATCCTCCAAACTTGCATTACACAATTCTGAGAGGTAGTGTCTGTTGGCCCAGAAAATTGCTCAATAGAGTCCCTCAGCCTAGATGACTTGCTCACTGAAATTGTGCATTGCGCAATATCAACACCCAGCAGGTCAATCTGGATTGTGCATTGTGAAATTCCAGTAGCCAACCAACCTCCCGATAGTCTGGAATACCTTTTGCATAGTTATGGTAATGGGTCTCCTGGCCTCCTAGTGAAAATTGTGTAATCCTTGCCATTAGTCTCCCAAGTATGCTCCATGTCAGTCCTCAAGTTTTCTTTGGTTTCAATTGGAAGATTGATTTCCATGCATGTCACATGTCTCCAGGTATAGCAGGTGTTTATCCATCTTGCAACAGTTCAGGATCAATGGCCACTAAGAGAGCAGGGTTGAAGGACATCAATGGAAGTGCAACTAGAGAAGCAGTTGAGTGAGTGTCTATGAGTTTGTCGACTTATGAAGACATCAAGTTGATAATAGACAAAGACATCAAGCTGAAATGGTAGGATATCAATGATGCATTCACAAGAATATTTGAGGAAGATCTTGAAGACCACAAGGTTTATGTGAACATTCACAAGTCTGGCCTGTACCGGATTGCTTGCAAGTATCCCACGTTTCCTTTCGCAGACATGATACATTGGATAATCTCGCACACTGGTCTCGAGATGATGGTGTTAAGCAGTGTCAGTGGGACAAATATTTCTACCTTCAGGGCATACGACTATCAGCAAATGTACCACTTGTTGAAGCCAATGATCATAATGGAGACACCCTTCTGCATACCTAGCAACAATGCAAGCTACAAGGATATCTTAAACAGTTGGGTGAAGGAGCTAGCTAAGTTCAAGATGACACCCAATCAGATTTACAAGACAAAGATACTGTGGAAGGCATATCATTACTTGGTCATCTTTTCATGTCGCTTGTACGACTATTGGGATGGGGTCCCCAGGGGTAGAAGTTGATTAAACTTAGTCATTTTTGTAAAGAATTTTGTAAAAGATGTAAAGTCTCTGTGAAATGTAGATGTGGAGCACATAGATAGATAGATCCAAGGGGCCTTAGCCCCTTGTTTTTGGTTGGTTTTAGAGACTCACCCATGATCCAGGGTCCATGCTATTGTATTAAGAAAGCTATAAATAGTTGAGTCTTAACGAGTCTTAGAAGAAAGTTTTGATAGATAATTGGGTACAATGAAAAGATTTGTGTTGTCTTGGGCAAAAGCTAAGGCAGGAAGGATCTGCTTCTTGCACTTAGATAGAGAAGGGAAGGCTCCTATAGCTCAGTGCTTAGGAGGCCTAGGTAGAATCTGCAATTGAGTGCGTGAACCCTTGCACCTGTGTGCATAGGGTAAGAAGAGTTTGTAATCAGTAAATTGAAGATCAATAAAGATAATTTTCTGAAGAATTACAGAGTATTTCAGTTTGTATCTATTTTTGTTATATGTCGCTAATGAATGACATGTTTATGAAGTAATGATTGAATGCTACATGAATGTCTTAATTCTATGTAAATAATGTATTAAATGAATTCTTAGCCACTTTTGCTAAGTTAGAGGCCTTTTCTCTTATGTTTTCTAATGAATTAAGTAGATCTACGTGAACTTCAATCTAGGGTTACTTTTTTATGCATGTAAGTAGGTAAATTGACCATTAAAGGTCTACAAGGACTGATCATGGACCTATGTGAAGGTATCAAGTCTAATTTAACTCAGTTACAGTAATGAGCCCTAGAAGTCTATCGATCTGTGCAGATGAAGATCCAAGACACTAGAAGAGATCACACTAGTCTCTGGATGGAGAAACTTGGTCCTTACATCCCCCAATACTGCTTCGGGTGAGACTGCAACCTCTGCTATGTGGTTTTTTTCTGAAAGGGCCTTTAATGTATAGTTTTGTTGGTTGAAGCAACTAACTTTGAACCTAGGTCAAAACCCCCTAAGCCATCAAATGGTTCTATTGCAGGGACTAGGATCTGCTTAAATAGATGTATGATGTCGCATCATTGGAATATGACTAAGAAAGAAATTGAAAAGTACTTAGATCAGAAGATTCACGAGCTCACAACTCAAGAGAATAGGTATCCATGCCGGTTGAAGGAGGATTGGTTGAATATATATTTATATACAAAGGTACATAAAATCTTCTTCTGTAGTTTCCAAGTTGAACTATACGAGTGATTAGCTAAATTGACAAACAATCAAGGAAGGTGGAAGCTTGATAGCCCTATAGTGTGGAATCTAGAATTTTTGCGATGACTAGAAGCCTCTGAAGACAACATTGTGTAGGTGGTCAATCATTGGCTTGATCTAATTCTTAGAGGATTTGTTATGGAATTTTTAGTTGACACCTCAGTCAACTATAGAGAAGTGGAAGAATATTCTTCAAGGGACCACGAGGTAAGTATTTCAGGTCATTCATTAGTTGGATTAAAATGATATTATGTGAAAAGTGGGTAATTCCATTACCTTGATGTTTAGAGCTATGTGAAGTGGAAAATTATTTAGAAATCGTGAAGAATCAGGACCAGAGTATAGTCCAGTAACTGGACCTCCTTCAAGTGATGATGGAGGGGTGGTGCAGACTACACCGTGAAGCACTGTTTAGCTAATAACTTAGGGTTTTCATAGAACACATCATCCATCCACTCTGCCTCCACCTACACCTCCACAGCCACCATTCAACATGATGAACACAATGAAGATGTCGATATTCAAGGGCATAGGAACTAAAGATCCATACCAGTTCTGGTTTTTTGTGAATGTTGTATATACAACACAGCAAATAACTGATGATAATATAAAGAAGGCACAGTTGGTTATCTCTTTGCAAGATTGCGCAGTAACCTAACACATTAAGTATTGTGCTGACAATCCTCAGGAATCACTAGTAGAAACTCAGACAAATTTGAACAAAGAGTTTAGTAAGCCTAAATATGAGGCGTAGTCGATAATTGAGTTTAAAGAGATAATGGTGAAGATTGAGGAGACACCGTGGGACTTTGATTGTAGGTTGAAAGTGCTAGATCATATAGGCAATATGAAAATCCCAGACAACTAGCATCACATCTAGTTTATCGCATCACTTTTGCCCCATTTTAGAATTTCTCTGTCACAGCAGAAGATAAAAACATAGGAATAAGCCTTGATGAGTCTACATGCATCACCTATTTAGGATACAAACCTAGGGGTACAACAAATCCACTCGCAGTTTGGAAGCCTATACCTAGAATTATAGAGTTTGAAGAAACAAAAGCAGACTAAGCCAAAAGTGCAAGCACAGGTTTGGTGTTTGAAGTGCAAGGTCCATGGGTAGATAAAGATCATTGTCATCTGTGCGCGAATTATATTATAAGGGGGAGAAAATTCCTCTGAAGCTAGAAGCCCCAACAAGGTGGAGCACAGGGGCTACACTATGGTGTGGAATTTCTCAAGTTACTGGGAAACATGTGACGAATAACTACCACTTGCTCTATAAGTTTGTTCACACACCCCAACAGATGTTTTGTAATTTTTGTAAATACATGGGCCATGATGAGCACCACTTTTGAATCTATTATCTAATGATGGAAAGAACCCCTACTTATCGTATGCAAGTAGAAAATTGACCTCCAGATCAAGGCACCGGAGGAAAGTGCGGAGGTTTTTAGGGACAAGGTAGAGACCGAGCAAGAGGACCTGGTATAGGTCACAGTCTGATTATCTGTTACAATTGTGGACACTCGGGGCACTTTGCGTGATATTTCCTTAATACTACACACCCTTCATGTGAATACTGCAGATAGTTTGACCATTCCATATAAGAATGTCTGGTGTTACTAGCTAAAATGCAAGAGAAGGAAACATAGTCTCAATAGCGTACGTTGAAATTAAAAACGATGAGGGCTGAGCCCCACGAGGATGATTGAAACATTAATAATGTACTAAAAGAAATATGATGACTGGTGCAGATAAGGGCAAGTAGCCTGAAGACAATGGATGGGTCTGAAAAGCTCTGAAGAAGGAAGTCGACTTTGATCTACATTGTGCTAAGGAAATATTCATGGAAGCCAGGAAGAGCTTCATTGAGGCCTCCACATCAGGAATCCAAGACAAGATGCAAGAAGCCAGTAAGGCCGAAGAGGTTGATCCTTTCATACGCACTACATTTTTGGAGACCTACATAAAATTATTGCATGACAAGAAGGTTGTCGAAGGATTGCAGTGCCTAATCGACAAGTGTTCTAATAGGGAAAAGACTCCTTCGAAGCATCGTGTGGTCAGAAAAATCGGGAAGCATAAGGCACGAATGAGCGAGAGATGGAATAGGTCATTTTGGATTTTGGGTCCGATGCAAATGTTCTACCGAAAAAGACATGGGAAAGGATGTGGAGAGTTGCATTTTAGTGGTCTCTGATTTAGCTAAGGATGGTGAATGAAAAAAATGTCATCCCCATGGGATGCTTATATGGAATGTTGGTTGATATTGAAGGTGTGAGTGGAGTAGCGGACTTTGAAGTTATATAAATTTTCGATGACACCAATATCTACCCTGCGCTCCTGGGAATCGATTGGGCTATTGACATGAATTGGGTCATTAATTTGAAACAGAGGACAATGTCATTTGAATGAAAGTTGCTAAGGGTTATAGTGCCACTGGATCCTGCAGAAGGGGATAATTATACTAAATTATTCTATGATTATGTGGAAAGTGATGATGAATTAGACCAAATATACAAGATAACAGTGCGAAATTAGAATTGGATCAATCCAATGGCAAATGAACAAATTTCATGGGACCAAGAAAGTTCCCACACCTCTTATTCAGATAAGGAATTAGAGCATTGGTAGAATCACTTACATGAAGTACCTACATTATGATGCAATATGACGATGAAGTCACTGTGCTATTTTTCATTAGAGGTAAGAAAGTTTCCTTATTACGATGGTTTGACTAATGTAGATATGTTTTAGAAGAATTTTATCATGAAGTCCCTGAGCACCACTGCTTTCAAGCATTGGAGTTGGCATTGCACGCTATGCCCGCACGATGGTGGGTACGCGTAAGGATATTTTTGTTGGATGGAGAGATTATAGGAGAATGATGAAGTTATGATTTAGGCATGCTAATACCAGAATGGTTGAGAAGTATAATGGGAGGCATAATCTATGTGATCACTGAGAAAAATGGTCTAAGGCATGGGGAACATAACCACAACCTTTATGGGTACACATATTTTGCCATACCTTGGATACAACCCCATTGAACTAGTACCTAGAAATGGAGAACTACCATGGCACTGTGGAATGGGATGTATTGAAGGAACATTTCTTATTGACTTTCAGCTTAGAGGACAGATTTCCAAGCATCGACGAAGCACTTCAAGAGATAAAAGATGATATCTTCATAACACTAAAGGAACCTATGGAATGGACCCAACCAGATTGGAGCACCCAATTGGGCCATGCCTTGGAATGCCATAATATGAACGCTGAAGAGGAGGAAGAAGACCCGAGAAATATCAATATTCCGAAGATAGAAGAACATCGTGAAGTATAAGGTCAACAAGTGGAGAACCCAGATATCTCCACACCTTCAAAAATAAGGCAAGTAAACATTGGTAATTAAGAAGAACTAAAGTTCTTGAAGATCAGAGACTACTTGGATGATGCTATAGTAGACAAATTTGCTAAATTACTTCACGAGTACCAAGATCTCTTCCCCACTAAGTTTTTGGATCTAAAGGGCATACTTGGTGATTTGGGCATTATGAAGATCACATTAAAGACAAACACAAAGCTTGTTAAATAGAGGCCTTATTGCATCAATCCTAAGTATAAGGAAAAGGTTCACCAAGAGCTACATAAAATGTTTGAGGCATTATAGAACTTATTGAAGAGTCCAATTGGGTCAGCCCAATGTTGGTCCAAGAGAAGAAACAAAATGCCGAAATAAGGATTTCTGTAAATATATGGAAGCTTAATGATGCATGTGTTCACGATCCATTTTTGATGTCATTTACAAATGAAGTGTTAGATAATGTTGGAGGGCAAGAGGCCTATTCCTTTAATGACAAATTTTTCTGGTATCATCAAATTAAGATTACCCAAGAGGATAGAAGAAAAACAACCTTCGTGACATAGTGGGGTTTCTTTCAGTACACTATTATGCCGTTTGGATTTAAGAACACGCCTACAATATTTTCCAATGTAGTAATAGCAGCATTCAAATAATTCATTCATAATTTGCTAGAAGTGCACTTTGATGATTGGAAGGTTTTTGACTAGGTGAAGCACCATGTAGCAAGTCTGCGCCTTATGTTCAATACATGTTGAAGATACCAAATAATGATGAATTTGAAAAAATGTATATTTTGTGTTCCTTTGGAAATATTGTTGGGTCATGTTGTGTGCAAACAAGGATTGCTGGTTGACCTTGCAAGGATTTTGGTGATTGTGAACTTGGAGGCCCCTAGGAACGTCGAGCAACTATGCATGATGCTTGGTCACACATGATACTATACAAAATTCATTAAAGCTTATGCTCAAATTACCGTGCCCATGGAGGAACTTTTAAAGAAGGATGAAACATTCTGTTGGGATGAAGAATGTCAGCGCATCTTATATGTGTTGAAAGAAAAGATGGTAATTGCACCAATCTTGGTATTTCCCGATTGGAAAAGTGAGTTTCAAGTACATGTGGATGCCTCTTGCATTGCACTGGGTGTAGTGCTAATGCATGCAGGTGAAGGAGAAATGGACCATCCTATAGCCTTTGCAAGTGAGAAGTTATCCAAGGCCAAGAAAAATTATTGAACAACAGAGCACAAAGGTTTGGCCATGGTCGACGAGCTACAAAAATTATGACATTATTTGTTGGGAGGAAATTTCAAGATGTATATGTATCATTCTTCCTTAAAATACCTGGTCAACAATCCTGTGTTGGGGAGAAAGATTTTCAGATGGTTGTTATTACCTTTGGATTACGATTTTGAAGTAATTATAAATCAGGGTAGGTTGAATGTTGGAACTAACCATCAATTGTGAATTGAAACAGGTGAAAAAACAAGCAATTTGGAAGAAGTGTTTCCCAATGTGAAAATGTTTGTGGTATGTGTAGCTGATAACCATTTTGCTGGTATTTTTAATTTCCTAACTACAGGGATGGTGCATAAAGGGTATACAAGTCAACAGAAGAAAGAATTAGTACTGCGCGCAATCGATTTTTCGGTCATTGTGGGGCATCTATACAAAATGGGTGCATATGAAATATTTCAGAGACATGTGTTGGACTTTCAACATGATAGTATTCTCATTGAAGCTCATATGGGAGTCGCTGGAGGCCATTATGCAGGAAAATTAACCACACAGAAGATTTTGCGCGTAGGTTTATGGTGGCCAACATTGCAAAAGGATTCCAAAGCATATTCTAAGGCATGCAATGCATGTCAAAGGACTGGAAAACTGTCACGAAGGGATGAGATACCATTACCTCCTCAGGTATCTTTACAGGCATTTGAGAAGTGGGAAATTGATTTTATCAGACCAACTCAGCCACCTAGAAAGAAAACGGGCACATGCTACATTAACACTGAGAAAGAATATTTTACCAGATGGGTGGAAGCATTGCCAGTAAAATATTGTACAGGGGCTACGGCAAAAAAATTATTGTTTGAACATGTCTTAACAAGGTTTGGGTGCCTAAATTTTTGGATGAGCGACTGGGGTACACACTTCCTGAATAAAATGATTAGTGCACTAAGAGAGGAATTCTAGGTCTACCATTAGAAGATTATGCCATATGACCTGCTGGAAAATGGGACAGTTGAAGCTTTTAACAAAATTTTGAAGAACGCAGTGGAAAACACTTGTAATGCGTAGCAAAATGATTGGGATGTGCATATATCTGCAATGTTATGGGCCTATAGGACAACCTGTAAGAAGTTGATAAGGAAAAAATTGTTCAAATTAGTCTATCGGGCCGAGGCAATAATACATATGGAATACATTATGCCGAGTCTACGGATAACAGTTTTAACAGATATGGTGGATCGTGAGGCCCTTGAAGAATGGCTCATACAGCTCATGGAAATAGAGGAGTATCAGTTTTTGGCAAGATTCCACCAACAAGTATAGAAGGAACATGAAAAAGCAGGCCACGATCGCCATATCAAGATTCACACATTCAAGGTAAATGACCTTGTGTTGTTATATGAAATTAAGTTCACTAAATTTTCGAGTAAATTCTAGATGCATTGGTTAGGACCATATATTGTCAATGAAATTACAGATGGAGGCGCAGTTCAGCTGGTGAAGCTAAATGGGGAGCCATTCCCAGGAAAAGTGAATGGAAGCAAGTTGAAGCTATATACGGGGGATCCTACACAATGACTATATGGTAATAGGACAGTCTTAGTGCTCCAGGCAGTTCAAAGGGAGTGTGAGACAATAAATTACACTGTTTAGTTTGAAGGACAAGGTAGCGAGCAGGTTGCATGAAGATTGATGAGGATGTACTATATGAAGTTGCGCTCAGGACGTGTGAGATGGAAAGGTAACGTGCAACCTAGCAGGAAAATGACTGTTGGAGTTACTACTCATGATGGGACATCCAAAAAGAGGTTAAGAGGAACAGGGAGGGGAAATTAAGACAAAAATCATCAAAGATCTACTGCCAAAATAGCATTTATTGTCAGGTTTTTTTGTGGGGGGAGGTATGGTCGAATTTGAATTCAAATCCCCCTATAAATTGCACATACCAGTCCAACAAAGAACACTTTGCATTATCAGAATTGCTGGAGAATTTTGTTCTCTGACACATACGAGTAAAGAGTTCTGTGAATATTTTGTGACGTGCCCCTCATTTCTAAACTGTTCTCCATCAGCCTAAGAGCTATTTATGGAAATAATGACTGGCAAAAACACCTCGAATCTATGAGTTCAGGTGCTGCTATTTCTGATGTGCCAGGACTAGAAGTTACAAGTATGGAAGCTCCGGACTCTGTGCCTGTGGTGCCAATATCGCCTCGACCGAAGCCCACCATTGAAAAATAGAAACAACCCACTACAAAGCTAAAGCCTTCTGCAAAGGAAAGATAGAAGAATCCAGTGCTGATGCAAATGTCTCCGAGAAAGAATTTGGAGGTGTGGTAGAAGAAGCTAAAGGGTAGACAACCGGAGCAAGTAGTGTCTTTAGAAGAGGAATACTTCTAGGGTATTGAGGATGTTAACAACAAGGGGGTAGAGCCTATGATGAGGTTTCCTGAGTATATCCCTCTATGGAAGGGAAAAACTAAAATAACGAAGGATCCTGATTTAGAGAAATTTGTAATTTCGACACCTTTGTTGCCAGAGTAGGTCGCGTTCAAAGGTTGTGGGCTGGCACACATTCTGTTGCTTAAGATGGAGGAATGGGACCTTTCGGACCATGAAAAATTTCCACACTTGGTGCCTGACAAGTATATGCAGAATATTTACAATGATGACATGGGGGTTACAATGTTGGATCCCATGAAGTGGGACTGTAATCTTGAGCAGTCAGGGTTGCTCAATATGTTGTTAGTACTGCATTATCATCACTCCATCATCAACACAATATGTGTGTGCTAGCTTCTCACATTGGTGTAAGATGGGTGCCTATGGCTATGTGAGCCTATCCCCATCACAAACATTTTAATCCATCGAATAACAAGGTTTCCATACAAAGGGGCAAACCCTGCCAAAGAGTTTGGAGGAAAAACTAAAGAAAAAGAGTTCGCAGATAGGATGAAGAATGAATTTTGTCCAATCAAAAAGTCACGAGGGTACTGTATCATGTCCATCTTAGACCCAGCAGTCCAGATGGATTCCCAAATTTTAGCTGGAAAGTTAATGAGAAAATGTCACGCGAATGAAGTTTTGGTGTTGGTCATCTTGCTCGTAGCTCATTGCACAAAGGGTGTACGATACAACTCGGCCAGGTATGTCTATCAAGGGTTCATCACTGTTGGGCATGGGACCCCCGTAGTAGGTTTTGGGGCTTAAATCCCAAGTTTTGGTAAAAGATGGTGTAGATGTCTGCGAAGTACAGGAATAAGTGCGAATTGTATACTCGAGTCGTCGGGCTATCCACTTTAAAATATTGTAAATTAATGTAAAGTTGTGTTAGCCTACCCATGGTCGACAGACCATGGGATTGTATAAGTAGAGCGAGGCTCTAAGTGTAAAGATAGAAAAAGGAGAAGATGAAATAGATAGAATAACGAAGGAATGGTTCAAGTTTAGGAGTGGGATATGAAGTGTACTAGGTCATAGTACTAGGTAGAGGCTCTGTAGTTTAGTGCACAGAGGCCTTGTAGAGTCCATAGCTGAGTGCGCAAAACCCTGTAGCTAAGTGCGCAAGGCAGATTCGGGTCTGTGCTTGGAATTGAAAGTTAATAAAGAGAATTTTACTCTGTGCATCTTTTCTTGAATCTATCTTTTGATGTTATTACTTTTACTCTATTTATTTACGACGCGCACTTGTTGAATACTCGTATGAATTCTTATATGTGAATTTAATCTAAGTAATCAGCTAACAGAGACTAATTAAGGAAGACTTGGGTAAATAACATGGGTCGCGCTGTGGCTAGACTAGTGCGAAGATAATATCACAGGGTATGCGGTGCCCTTAGGTGCGCGTAGCGTAGTAAGTGCAAAGGTCGGACAACGTACCAATCACCTCATATCAGACATCCCCAGGGTGAAAAAACCTAATTCTAGCGCCCTCCCATACTACATCAGCTGAGACCTCAGTCCACACTCCATGGACCTTTTCCAAAAGGGCCAGTAGTACTGGGATTTGGTTGGCTAAATCACTTCCCAACCTGGGTCAGGCCCCACTAAGACAACAAATGGTTCATTGCCAGGACCAAGATCTACATAAGGGATGTCAAATGTCATGCCACCGGAACCCAAAAGAGAAGGAAATTGAAGAGTGGTTGGACAAGATGATTCATGAGTTCATGGCATAGGAAAATAGAACTCTACAAGTATCTAAGAAAAAGTGGTTGGAACGCTATGTGTATACGAAAACCCATGAGATTTTCTTTGCATCTTTTCCTTCTGAGCTATATGAGTGGATCGGGAAGTTAGCCAACAGCCACAGAAGGTGTAGGCTTGACAAACTGATAGTGTGGACTCCGAAATTGTTATGCAGACTAGAAGCATTAGAAGGTAAGATCGCAGAGGCTGTGGACCATTGGCTCGACCAGATAATAGGGGGATTTATCACTGAGTTTGTGGTAGACACGACCATGAGTTACACCGAAGTAGAATGACGTTTTATTAAAGGACCGTAAGGTAAGTGTATTAAGTCTTTGAATACTTGGATTAAGATGCTATTGCGTGACAAAAGGGGCATGCGAACACATTAATGTTTAGGACTATGCAATGTGGAAAAATCTACAAAAGTAATGAAGAATTAGAAAACAGTCCCTTAATTTCACCCTCACGAGAGAGCAAGGAAGAGCTCACGAAGGTCTCTCTGAGAAGCACGGTGAGTTTGATAAGGCAACACATTCTGTGGTTACCACTTCAACCCACACCACCACCCGCTTCACCTCCCTCACCTCCATCACCACCCATTCCACCTCCACCAATTCCACAGTTCAGTATGGTGAGTGTGATCAAACTACCAGTATTCAGAGGAGTAGGGAATGAGGATCCAGACCAATTTTGGTTCATGGTAAGAGTAGTATGGGAAGCACAAGGTGTCATTAAAAAAAATATTAAGAAGGCTACATTGGTGAGCGTGCTGCAAGATTGCGCATTAACATAGTATATCAAGAATTCTAACAACCACCCAAATGTAAGAATAGCAGAGATCCAGAACACGTTGAACAGGGAATTTAGTAGACCAAAGTCAGAAACACAATCAATCATCAGGTTTAAATAGATGGCGATGCTCCTGGGCAAGACTCCCTGGGATCTGGATCAATAACTGAAGAGTATGATCAACGAAGCCAATATGACATTGACAGATGGACAACATCATGCAAGGCTTGTATCATCTCTGGCACCGCACTTGAGGATGGTGTTGTCACAGCAGAAACTTTCCACCTAGGCCCAAGCGTTGGAAATGGCAATGAGATTGCATGAGACCCCAATATAAGACCCTGGGTTGGGAGTTCAACAAATCCACGTACAACTATAGAATTTTTGTTTGGAAATGCAAAGCTTGAAGTAGGATAGGGAACCGCAACCAGAGGTGCGCGAGGAAGTATGATGCATAAAGTGCAAAGTCCAGGGCCATGACAAGGATCATCACCTAGTGTTTGCGAACTACTTGGTAGGAAGAGGGCCAATGCTTTTAAGGTCGGAGGCGCAGGCAGGGCAGAGTGCGACATCCGCTTTATGGTGCACGCTCTGTCAGATAGGAGGGAAACACATGACAGACAATTGTCATTTTCTGTAGAAATATACATAGATACCCCAGTAATTATTTTGTAATTTATACAAGTCATTAGGCCATGATGAGCACACTTGCCATAATTATGAGCTAATGATGGATCAAACCCCAGCCTATAGGATGTAGACTGAAGCGCGAGCCCTCAACCCAGATGTGGGGATAGCGTACACTGGATTTCAGGGGCAAGGTCGAGGATGAGGTGGAACGAGACTAGGAAGAGGCCGCAGATAGTTAATTTGTTACAATTGCGGAGGACCAGGGCACTATGCCCATGATTGTACCAACCCGACGAGGATATCCTATACATATTGTTCTCAATTTGATCATGAAACAATATACTATCCTACGTTGATCAGAAATATGCATGGAAAGGGGTGTGCATAGCCACCCAGCTACTGGTCGGCAAGATGATTAGGAAATGTCGCGTCGATGAAGTAGTAGCGTATGCCTCACTTTGGGCTACAAAAGACATGAAGAGGATTCATGAGACGAAGGTGTTCTAGGTTTTCATGGAGGTGATCATCCGAATGTGGATCAACCGAAGGCTGCGCCTATATCCCACAGTTTATAACAGCTTGAAGAGCTCAGAAGAGTTCAAGGTAGATATGCATAACCTATATATCCAAGCACGCAAGGATCCAATGCAGAAATGGGTGAAGCTTCCATTCATCGCAATGGATGATTCGATATTTGTAGTGAAGGAGTCTTGGCCTCCAGAGTGGCACACACTAGACTTGGCTAAGGTGGAAAAGGTAGCTATGCAAAAGCAAAAGGAAGTAGAAAAGTGTCGTATCACAAAGCTGGCCGAGAAGCAGCACAATGAGAAGGTAGCTGTAGAGATTAGGGCTCCATGTGAATTGGCATTAGAGGTTGTGGCACAGAAAAAGGTTGATGAGGTAGCAGCAGTAGCAGTGCAAACAGCAAAACAAACTACAACACCAATAGAAGAGCACGAGGAGGGCCAAGAGATGTCCACGGGGCAGCAGGCTAGGGAAGGTGATAAGACAAAAGAATGCAAGGACCCTGATTTAGCATCGACCCAACTCAAGCACCCACGTGTCCCTGAGAAAAAAACTTCCAGGAAGAAGGTGAAGGTGAGAAAGACATCCATTGACTCGATCACACTCACAGAAGGTGATCTTCTTGACATCAGTGAAATGGTTCACGATTTCACAAAGGACGCACTCCAAGAAATGATGATGGATTAGAACACTGTGTTGAGGGCGCTCAGCGTGTAGCTACAAGGATTACAGGTACAACCCCCCCAAATAGGTATAATGGTTGCGTACATCACAACAAGAACTGCAAAGGCTGAAAAGATGATGTGTGCCCATAGGAACAACCCTTTCGTGCTACTGGAAGGCACCCTAGCAACAGCAAGTGAGGTTGACCGGGCTGTGATGAGTAGCATGAAAGATGTCGGCTTAAACTTGGCAACCCTGCCACATGAATGTTTGTACCAGTTGCAAGATGGGGTCATTTCAAATCTTCATACCAGGGAAGGCTACGTGATCCATGTCTTGAACGAGCAAAAAGTCAACATGGATCAGCTCAACCTCTAGCATGATGGGCTGGTTACACAAGCTCGCGGACTAGAGTAGGTGGTAGAGTATGCATGTAAGATCATCCTAGAGTTGGCTGTGCCAGCAGAGCTACTATAAGAAAAGCGGGTCCATCGATTGGCAGCCAGAGTCGGTGAGGCCAGGGAGGAAATAGCGAAGGTTTAGTTAGAGCTGAACCTCCAGATCGCCAAGCTATGGTTGAAGTTGTAGACTTCCACACCCCTAGAGGTCAGAGAGCAGCACGCCCACGCTATCCAAATGGGGTTGGAGCAAATTGGGCAAGTGGTACAGGACTACACCAGGATGTTGGATCAAGCACTAACCATGCTTACATACCTGTAGGAAGATCCAAACCTACAGTGCCTAGAGACAAAGGTGCGTGAGTTGTAGTAGGAGTACGACAGTGTTTAAGGGACTGTGCAGATATTCACCCTTACTCAATGACTTGGCAAACTATAGCAGGAAAGGGCACTGAAGGACTAGTTAGATGCCACATGACTAAAAGAAACCTTGCTTAAAGTGCGCATCCAACCATGGATCGATGAAGCTTTCACAATTACAACCACCATCGAAGGAAAGCTGGAACAAATGCAAGGAATTTATGCTGTTAGACAAGGAGGTGACCCTGCTCACAAAGGTTCAGAGATACATATGTAGAAAGTACAGCAGAGCATAACAGTGTTCTGCGGACATCCTAGCTACACAAGGCCTCCTTGAGGGGCTCCATGCCAAGATTGCCACAACAGCAAAGTGAATCAGGACAAGTCACAATGATTGTGTTGGTGGCATGCTAGGCATGGGATCCCTCACAGTAGGTTTTGGGGATTAAAGCCCAAGTTTTGGTCAAAGATGTTGTAGAAATTCGTGAATTACAAGTGCGGAGTGCGAAATGTTTAATCAAGTCGTAGGGCTATCCACCCTAAAATATTGTAAATTAATGTAAAGTTGTGTTGGCCTACCCATGGTTTGTGGACCATGGGATTGTATAAATAGAGTGAGGCTCTAAGTGTAAAGATAGAAAAAAGGAGGAGATGAAATAGATAGAATAGCGAAGGCATGGTTCAAGGTTAAGAGTGGGATCTGAAGTGTATTGGGCCATAGTGGTAGGTAGAGGCTCTGCACCTGAGTGCACAGAGGCCTAGTAGAGTCAGTAACTAAGTGCGCGGACCCCTGTAGTTGAGTGCTCAGAGTGGAGTCAGGTATGTACATGGAATTGAAAATTAATAAAGAGAAGTTTACTCTATGCATTTTTTCTTGAATCTATCTTTTGATGTTATTACATTTACTCTGTTTATTTATTGTGCGCAGTTGATGAATACTCGTATGAATGCTTATATGTGAATTTAATCTAAGTAATCAACTAAGAGAGACTAATTAAGGAAGACTTGGGAAAATAACATAGGTTGCATTGCGGCTAGACCTGAGCGAAGACAGTATCACAGGGCATGGGGTGCCCGTAGGTGTGCGTAGCCCAGTAAGTGTGAAGGTTGGACTACGTACCAATCACCTCATATCAAAGATCCCCATGGTGTATAAACCTAGTTCTAGCACCCTCCCATACTACTCCGGGTGAGACCTTAGTCTGCACTTCACGGGCTATTGCCGAAAGGGCCAGTAGTACCGAGATTTGCTTGGCTAAATCACTTCCAAACCTAGGTCAGGCCCCACTAAGAAAATACTCACGAACTGTCGAGAGTCCTAGGAGGAGAGAATGTCATTTCATTATGCTTGGATACTATCGTTTATCGTTCTAGTTGCTTGGAAGTTGTCAGAGGATAGCCAATTTCCTCCACACAAAGAAGGCTTGCCTGAGGCAGTGTGATTTTCCTCATTCTGGGCCAAAAAAGATCTAGAGCGTTTTAAAGAAACAAATATCTTTTGGGTCTCGATGGATATGGGCCTTCACATTGTGGTTAGTCAGTGGCCACAATTGTCCCCCACCTTGTTTCCACAACTATTGGCCTATGCAGAATTCGAAGCTGATTTCCATAGGGTCTCGATCAAAGCACATGGAGACACTGAGTAGAAATGGCACCAATTTCCTTATATGCTAACAGACATAGATATATAGGAAGTTGTGGGGCTTTAGCCTCCAAAATGGTATGTCCCTACAGAATTAGATCTAGGAACAAGCACAGGCGTAGAATTCTTTGTTTCACAAAAGTGGAAGGATGCTGCTCAAAAGGATGAGCATGCACTAACAGAACAAAAGAAGAAGGAAGTTGCTAAGGTAGCTACAGAGAAGGCTCAAATGGAAAAAGAGTGTATTGCTAAAGCACAGGTGGAAAAGAAGAAGTGGGAGTCACAAGAAGGTGACAAATCAGCTTCACCTAAAACAGAAGAGTAGGATCTGCCAGACTAGGACAAAGGTGGTGAGGAGGGTCAGAGCACCCCATTCATTCTCAAGAAACGAGGGAAGGAAAAGACTATAGGATCACTGAAGAAGCTAAAGTATTACAAGAAGACACATCTAGATCCCATAGTGCTAACAGAAGGCGATCTCATTGTGATCAGTGACAAGATCTGGGACACAACGACAAAGGTGCTGCAACACTTCGAACAATAATACATGTAGATGTTCGAGAACGTCTAGAAGGATCTGCGTGAGTTGTAGATCCAAGCAAATAGGAGTCAATTGGACATCAGAAAGGCGAGTGGCAAGCAAGCAAGCTTGATGGAGGGTCATACCACTATTACAGAGATCAAATGATCTCTAGATCTTAGATTCTTTACTTTACCAGAGGGGTCAGTCTGTGTGGAATCAGAAAAGGATCGTGCAATCCTTCACACAATGAAAGATACAGGAATGAACCTTCTCGCACTATCACTCAAGTCCCTTCATGCACTACATTAGGGGGTCTCCTATTAGGTAAAGATCAAAGAATATTGCACACTCACTATGGTCAATGAGTTTAAAGTCAATAATGAGTAGCTCTTAACCGAAAAAACTTAAGCCTTGAAGGAGTAGGAGAAGTTGCAGACATAGTACCAGAACCTGGTAATAGTAATTGAGTAGGCCTGCAAGTCCATTTCTAAGCTGAATATACCAAAAGATGAAGAGGCCTTTGCTAAAGTGAGGAAACTAGCTTCTAGATTGTGCATTTAAAAAAAAAAGGTCGATAAGGTGACCTTTGATCTTCGGATGAAAATAGTTGAGCCGCAGTTGAATTTGTAGTCATCCACACTACCGAAGGTGTTAGTGTCGATATCTTCATCCCTCCATCAGTGATCAAAATTCTCTTTTTGCATGCATTTTAGGTGTCTCATCCGATCAGCTGCATTCCATTAGGTCATGGATCATCTGATGGTAGTGGTTATTTATCAATTTCCCTCATGCTTTTCATCTGCTGGCCTATTTGCACATGTATAGATCCTTTGTTGTCATTTTTATTTCATTTCATTTGTAGAAGTCATTTTAGGGTTTTCAAGTCTCATTAGGTCTACGATTTGTCACCATAGTCATGAAAAAGCTCAATAATGGTCAACAGGCACATGAGGAGGTCTAATAAGGTCTCATCATCAAAATTTCAATAATGATATACTCAGTAACTGATTTTTTCCTCAAAACCTTGTTTTGAGGAAAAACAAACTTTTTATGTTCTATGTATAAAAATTTCATGTAATTTCAATTTTCCTATATGTAATAAGTTCAGAAATGCATCCTTGAGTCACCTTGCCAAACTCCTGCCCTCCAGCTTCTACAAAAAAGACAAGAAAATCCAAGCATTAGTCCATCAAATGACAAAAAGAGAGCTAAACTGTAAAACTCAGTTTTTAAAGAACAAAGTGAAAAGGGACTCTAGAAAAACGGGTTTTTCAAATGAAAAATTAAAAGCCAAGGTGGATATAAAGTTATTTTTGGTATTTTAAAACTTCATTTGTACAAGTGAGAGAGAGCAAGAGGTAAAATCACGATTTGAGGAGAAATAAGGGAAATCACAACAAAGTTTAAATTTTTTTATTGGCGTGGCACACCTAGGTATAGGCGCAACGCACATTCTTAGCGCGGTGCACTGGGTGCTAAAATTACAAAGAGATTTGAACTGGTATGGTGCACCTAGTTTTGGCGTGGTGCAACTGGGTGTTGGCATGGTGCACCAGTCTGCCAAGCCAAAAACTCTTTCAACTGACCTTCTAAAGCTCCAAATGTTGCTAATACCATCCCTCCAGGTAAGTAAACCCATCCCTTTGCCATTAAAAGAGATTTACTCATTCTTGATGGTGTTTTGAAAGGTGATAATTCAAACCCTAAATTGTTGCACAGTTATATTCCAAAATTGCTTAGGGTTTTGCAGTTTTTGTCATTCTTGCTATTTATATACTCGTTTACATAATTTTCCCTTCACTACATTTCCTTACATTTTTTCCCCTTTCCCTCTCTCATTGACACTTATCCTACCGTCTATTCCCAAACCTTAAAACCCTAACATTTAATTCCCATTATTCCCCAAACCCTAATCCTCATTCCCAAAACCCTATCACTCCCTAATAACCCTACAACTAGCATCAAAAACTTCCACCCATCGGTCCCATTCATCAAATCCCAAAGAAGAAAACAACAATCACCTATTATTGAAATAAAATCTCTTCATACTCATCATTTTACACCATACAGTGGCAAATATGGAAACAGATTCAACTTATGAAAGGGATGAGGAAACTATGAGTGATTCCTCCCAAGTGATTAATGCACCAAGAAAGAAATATAATGGAGAAAAACACATTTGGGAGGAGCCCACCACATTCACAGAGTTATTGGCTTGCCCCCTTGCAGTATCATGTTTCAAACATTAGTCTTGCTACTAATTTTGTGAGATTGTGGAGAGGGTGAAATACCACCATGAACTTGCTAGACTATTTGTCCTTCATCTTCATAATGGCCAGGTGAACTTAGCAGGTGTTTCCTTCACTTCAACACAAGAAACTATAGCTGAAGCAACATGTATTCCAAATGTTGGTGAACAGTGGAAGAAAGGATAACATGTGGGCAAAGAGCATTATGAGCTTTATATCAAGGCTAGTGATCAAAAGAAAATTAGTAGGGTCTTTCCTTTCAGATACCTATAGGACACTTATGCTCCACTCATGAAGCTCATTATCAAATACTTCAGTTGTGAAGGGAGATTTTCTCGCTTGTACACATATCATGTTAGATTGTTGATGCATTTCACTATAGTGAGGATGATGAAACTCCCCTATTTCATATGTAGAAACATTGAGAAAATGGCTACATGGGTGCAAAGGAAACCTCTTTATCAATAGTTCAACAACATTTTTCATTTTTCATTAATCAAGATTATTGTTTTGCATCAACTGTGTTTGTTGAATGTTTCATGGGATACTTTCATTTCATATGAGGTTTTCAAAAGCCCTCAAGTGACCCCATCAGTGTTTCAAGAGGAAGGATGGCTTTCAAATCAACCAGAGGTTCATGAGACTCAAACTACAAGTGTGATAGTATTTGTCACTTATGCAAAGGGGACAAGGAGGCTATTTGCAACTGTAAAACAAGTACTATCTCCACCAGGGGTGGAAGGGGTCTCATTTTGCTTCACCAGAAAACAGGAAAATGCTATCTTCACCTTGGGTGAAAGGGGCTTTGCCTTCTTCTTCAGCAGAGTAGGTATAGGATAAAGGGAAACAACCATTGCATGAGGAAGGGCCTTCTGAAGGTCAGGAGAGACATTTCATTTTGATTTAGGATGAGGACGCTGATTTGGCTCCCAAAGCTCAAAACTCAAGGAGATCATCAAAGAATAAGAATCTGACATCCATGCCTTAGATCTTTATCTTGAAAGGGCTAAGTGGATCATTAATTAACTTGAGCAACGGAACAAGCAGTTGGAGGATAAACAAACAATCATGGAGCTACAAACCGTAAGAGAAAACAAGCAAGCAACAAAAAGAAAGAAAATCAAATTGACATCCCTCAAGCAAGAGATTGATGCTGACCAGGAATCTTGGCTAGAGAGGGAAAATATGCACTTGGAGAAGTTGCTTTAGAAGGCCAATAAGGATAAAAATATGTTGCAGTACATGGATTATCACTATTTGGCACGAAACAAAGTTTGCAAAACTAGGATAAGGTGCCTAAAAGCCAAGCTCAGGAAGACTTTGAGGAGCAAGAAAGAGCAAGATAAGCTCAAGATATTGGTTGAAGCCTCCTTGGCCCACCATATTACTTGATGAAATTCACTCATGCCGAATTTCAAGAAATTTGGAAAAAAGTTTTACAATTTTGAATTTTTCAAGGAAAAAATAGGTTTTTCTAGCAGGTGCGTAGCGCCACCTGGCGCTCGCTTTTGATAGGGACCTCCTCTGGAGGAAAACTTTGAATTTTTGGATTCCTCATGAAGAATTATGCATTCCCAAAATCTACTAGGAATTTTTGACAAGTTTTTGGTCACCTAAAGGGCCAAAAACACCTCAAAAATGCCCCCTCTGTAGTTTTTGGCCACACAGGAAGCAGTGTTGGGAGAACTGATTTTTGGAGGGGCAAATAGGCACCAAATTCAAAAATTCCACCTATCCTTGAAAGTAGATAGACAATCCTTTCCAACAAGCTAAATCGTAGTAAATTTGGTGAAGGGGAAGGCCTCCAAATCAGTTGGGAAAAAGTGCTATGCACAGAAAAAGTGGCGCTACACACAAGATGAAAAAGTGCCGATTTTGCTAAAAAACTCCGTGTTTCGCCTATTTTTCTTCTAGTTTGAATTTTTATTCCTTATGGTCATTCATGAGCTAACGTGATGTAAATTGATGTAATACAATGTAAAAATGATAAAAATTGATTTGATAAGGTAGATACATCAGTTGTAGGTGGTTTGGAGTTGAATGAATGAGTTTCCTAGGTTTTAGAGGCAAGTTGTTCCACTGCCTATTTTTGTGTTCCTAGTTTAGATATGGTTGAAACCACCCCTCTTCTCATGGATTCAGCCCTTGATGGATAGCATAGGTGGTTTGGAGGTCTATATCATGTGTGTTTTCAGTCATTTTCAAAGGTTGGACTCTTGTGAAAACTTTGAGCATCATTGTACATTCATCTTTGCAGTTTGGGAAGGAAATAGACCAGGGTTTGCAGCATTTTGTGGGATTCTTATGGCAAAGTGATTTAGTATTTTTTATGCTTCTGTAATTCAAGATATCATGTGTTTATGTGTACCATTATCTCTCTTTTTCAGCTAATTCCAGAATGATTGAGATGTATAATGGGAGGCATAATCTGCGTGATTGCCGAGAAAAATGGTATAAGGCATGGGGAACATAACCACAATCTTTATGGGTACACATATTTTGTCACACCTTGGATATAATCCCAATGAACTAGTACCTAGAAACGGAGCACTACCATGGCACTATGGAATGGGATGTATTGAAGGAAGGTTTCTTATTGACTTTCAACTTTGAGGATAGATTTCCAAGCATCGACGACGCACTTCAAGAGATAAAAGTGGTTATCTTCAGAACACTGAAGGAACCTATGGAATGGACCCAACCATATTGGAGCACCCAATTGTGCCACGCCTTGGAATGCCATAATATAAACACTAAAGAGGAGGAATAAGACCCGAGGAATATCAATATTCCGAAGACAGAAGAGTATCGTGAAGTATAAGGTCCACAAGTGGAGAACCCAGATGTCTCCGCGCCTTTAAAAATAAGGCAACTAAACATTAGTAATTAAGAAGGACTAAAGTTACTGAAGATCAAAGACTACTTGGATGACGCTACAGTGGACAAATTTTCTAAATTACTTCATGAGTACCAAGATCTCTTCCCCATTAAATTTTTGGATCTAAAGGGCATACTTGGTGGTTTGAGCATTATGAAGATCACATTAAAGACGGATGCAAAGCTTGTTAAACAGAGGCCTTATCGCATCAATCCTAAGCATAAGGAAAAGGTTCACCAAGAGCTGCATAAAATGTTTGAGGTAGGCATTATAGAACTTGTTGAAGAGTCTGATTGGGTCAACTTGATGTTGGTCCAAGAGAAGAAAAAAAATGTCGAAATAAGGATTTTCGTAGGTCTATGGAAGCTTAATGATGCATGTGTTCACGATCCATTTTTGATTTAATTTACAGATGAAGTGTTAGACAATGTTGGAGGGCAAGAGGCCTATTCCTTTAATGACAAATTTTTCTAGTATCATCAAATTAAGATTACCCAAGCGTATAAAAGAAAAACCACCTTCGTAACACAGTGGGGTTGCTTTCAGTACACTGTTATGTTGTTTGGATTTAAGAACACTCCTGCAATATTTTCCCGTGTAGTAATAGCAACATTCAAATAATTCATTCATAATTTCCTAGAAGTATACTTTGATGATTGGAAGGTGTTTGGCTAGGTGAAGCACCATGTAGCACGTCTGCAGCTTATGTTGAATACATGTTGAAGATACCAAATAAAGATGAATTTGAAAAAATGTATATTTTGTGTTCCTTTCGAAATCTTGCTGGGTCATGTTGTGTGCAAACAAGGATTGACGGTTGACCTTGCAAGGAATTTGGTGATTGTGAACTTGGAGGCCTGTAGGAATGTCAAGCAGCTATGCATGATGCTTGGCCACACAGGATACTATACAAAATTCATTAAAGATTATGCTCAAATTACCGTGCCCATGGAAGAACTGTTAAAGAAGGATGCAACATTCTGTTGGGATGAAGAATGTCAATGCATCTTATATGTGTTGAAAGAAAAGATGGTAATTGCGCCAATCTTGGTATTTCTCGATTGGAAAAAGGAGTTTCAAGTACATGTGGATGCCTCTTGCATTGCTCTGGGTGTAGTGCCAATGCAAGTAGGTGAAGGAGAAATGGACCATCCTATAGCCTTTGAAAGCGAGAAGTTATCCAAGGCTAAGAATTTTTTTTTAACAACAGAGCGCCAAGGTTTGGCCATGGTTTATATGCTACAAAAATTATGACATTATCTGTTGGGAGGAAATTTCAAGATGTATATGTATCATTCTGCCTTAAAATACCTGGTCAATAATCCTGTGTTGGGGAGAAAGATTTTCAGATGGTTTTTATTACTTTTGGATTACAATTTTGAAGTAATTATAAATCCAGGTAGGTTGATTGTTGGAACTGACCATCAATTGCGAATTGAAACAGGTGAAAAAAAAGTAATTTGGAAGAAATGTTTCCCGATGTGAAAATCTTTGTGGTATGTTAGCTGATAACCATTTTGCTGGTATTTTTAATTTCCTAACTACAGGGATGGTGCATAAAGGGTATACAAGTCAACAGAAGAAAGAATTAGTACTGCGCGCAACCAATTTTTTGGTCATTGTGGGGCATCTATACAAAATGGGTGCAGATGAAATATTTCAGAGAGATGTGTCAAAGTTTCAGCATGATAGTATTCTTGTCGAAGCTCATGCGAGAGTTGCTGGAGGCCATTATGCAGGAAAATTAACCGCACAGAAGATTTTGTGCGTAGGGTTATGGTGGCCAACATTGCAAAAGGATTCCAAAGCATATTGTAAGGCGCGCAATGCATGTCAAAGGAATGGAAGACCGTCATGAAGGGATGAGATACCATTACATCCTCACGTATCTTTGCAGGCATTTGAGAA
This sequence comes from Pinus taeda, assembly GCA_000404065.3. Taxonomy (NCBI): domain Eukaryota; kingdom Viridiplantae; phylum Streptophyta; class Pinopsida; order Pinales; family Pinaceae; genus Pinus; species Pinus taeda. Next base: position 52,281 of record APFE031686753.1, read on the forward strand.
GTGGGAACTTGATTTTATCAGACCAATTCAGTGACTTGGAAAGAAAACGGGTGCATGCTACATTAACGATGAGACAAAATATTTTACCAGATGGGTGGAAGCATTGCCAGTAAAATATTGTATAGGGGCTACGACAGAAAAATTATTGTTTGAACATGTCTTAACAAAGTTTGGATGCCTGAATTTTTTGATGAGCGACTGAGGTATACACTTTCTGAATAAAATGATTAGCGCACTAAGAGAGGAATTCTAGGTCTACCATTAGAAGATTATGCCATACAACCCACAGGGAAATGGGACAGTCAAAGCTTTTAACAAAATTTTGGAGAACGCACTGAAAAATGCATGCAACACGTAGCAGAATGATTGGGATGTGCATGTACCCACAATGTTATGGGCCTATAGGACAACTTGTAAGAAGTTGACAGGGAAAACATTGTTCAGATTAGTCTATGGGGCCGAGGCAATAATACCTATGGAATACATTGTGCTGAGTCTATGGATAACAACTTTAATAGATATGGCGGAGCATGAGGCCCTTGTAGAATGGCTCACATAGCTCATGGAGCTAGAGGAGTATCAAGTTTTGGCAAGATTCCACCAACAAGTACAGAAGGAACATGAAAAAGCAGGCAACGATTGCCATATCAAGATTCACCCATTCAAGGTAAATGATCTTGTGTTGTTATATGAAAGTAAGTTCACTAAATTTCCGAGTAAATTCTAGATGCATTGGCTAGGACCATATATTGTCAAGGATATTACCAATGGAGGTGTAGTTTAGCTGGCGAAGCTAAATCGGGGTCCCTTCCCAGGAAAAGTGAATGGAAGCAAGTTGAAGCTATATACGGGGGATCCTGCGCAATGACTATATGGTAATAGGACAGTCTTAGTGCTCCAGATAGTTCTAAGGGAGTGCGAGATAATAAATTACACTGTTCGGTTTGAAGGACAAGGTAGCGAGCAGGTTGCAGGAAGATTGATGAGGATGTACTAGATGAAGCTGCACTTAGGACGTTGTGTGAGAGGGAAAGGTAATGTGCAGCCTGGTGAGAAAATGACTATTGGAGTTACTACTCATGATGGGACGTCCAGAAAGCAGTTAGGAGGAGCGGGGAGGGTCAATTAAGACAAAAATTGTCAAAGATCTGTTGCCAGAATACCATTTATTATCAGATTTGGGGGGAGGGTATGCTTGAATTTGAATTCAAATCCCCCTATAAATTGCACATACCGGTCCAACAAAGAACACTTTGCATAATCAGAATTGCTGGAGATTTTTGTTCTCTGATGCATATGAGTAAAGAGCTATACGAATATTTTGTGATGTGCCCCTCATTTCCAAACTGTTCTCCATCATCCTGAGAGCTATTTATGGAAAGAATGACTAGCACTAACACCTCGAAGCTATGAGTTCAGGTGCTGCTATTTTTGACGCTCCAGGGCCAGAAATTACAAGTATGGAAGCTCCAGACTCTGTGCCTATGGTTCCAATATCACCTTGACCGAAGCCCACCATTGAAAAATAGAAACAACCCACTACAAAGGTAAAGCCTTCTACAAAGGAAAAATAGAAGAATATAGTGTCGGTGGAATGTCTCCGAGAAAGAATCTGGAGGTGCGACAAAAGAAGCTAAAGGGTAGACAACTGGAGCAAGTGGTGTTTTTAGAAGAGGAATAATTCTAGGGTGTCGAGGATGTTAACATCAAGGGGGTAGAGCCTATGATGAGGTTTCCTGAGTATATCCCTCCGTGGAAGGGAAAAACTAAAATAACGAAGGATCCTAATTTTGGAGAAATTTGTAATTTCGACACCTTTGCTACCAGAGTAGGTCACGTTGAAAGGTCTTGGGCTAGCATGCATTCTGTTGCTTAAGATGGAGGACTGGGACCTTTCGGACCATGAAAAGTTTCCACACTTGGTGCTTGACAAGTATATGCAGAATATTTACAATGATGACACGGGGGTTACAATTTGGATCCCATGAAGTGAGTCTGCAGTATTGAGCAGTCAGGGTTGCTCAATCTATTATTAGTACCGCATTATCATCGCTCCAACATCAAAAAAATATGTTTGTGCTAGCTCCTCAAATTGGTGTAAGATGGGTGCCTATGGCTATGTGAGCCTATCCCCATCACAGACATTTTAATCCACCAAATAACAAGGTTTCCATACAAAGGGGTGAACCCTGCCAAATAGTTTGTAGGAAAAAGAAGAGAAAAAGAGTTCATAGATAGGATAAAGAAATAATTTGGTCCAATAAAAAATGCATGAGGGTACTATATCATGTCCATCTTAGACCCGACAGTCCTGATGGATTCCCATATTTTAGCTAGCAAGTTAATGAGAAAATGTTGCATGAATGAAGTTTTGGAACTGGTCATCTTGCTCACAGCTCAGTGCACAAAGGGTGTATAATACAACTGGGCCAAGTATCTCTGTCAAGAGTTCCTCATTGTTACGCATGGGATCCCCTACAGTAGGTTTTGGGGCTTAAAGCCCATGTTTTGGTCAAATATGGTGTAGAACTCCGCGAAGTACAGGCGCAGAGTGTGAGTTGTATACTCGAGTCGTCGGGCTATCCACTCTAAAATATTGTAAATTAATGTAAAGTTGTGTTGGCCTACCCATGGTCCATAGACCATGGGATTGTATAAGTAGAGCAAGGCTCTAAGTGTAAATATAGCAAAAAGGAGAAGATGACATAGATAGAATAGTGAAGGCATGGTTCAAGGTTAAGAGTGGGATATAAAGTGTACTAGGTCATAGTACTAGGTAGAGGCTCTGCAGTTGAGTGCACAAAGGCCTTGTAGATTCCACAACTGAGTGCGCAAAACCATGTATCTAAGTGCGCAGGGCAGAGTCGGGCCTGTACTTGGAATTGAAAGTTAATAAATATAAGTTTACTCTCTACATCTGTTCTTGAATCTGTCTTTTTATGTTATTACTTTTACACTGTTTATTTACTGTGCACACTTGTTGAATAATCATATGAATGATTATATGTGAATTTAATCTAATTAATCAACTAATAGAGACTAATTAAGGAAGACTTGGGTAAATAACACAGGTCGTGCTGTGGCTAGACTAGCGCAAAGATAGTATCATAGGGTGTAGGGTGGCCTTAGGTGCATGTAGCGTAGTAAGCGTGAAGGTTGGAAAATGTACCAATCACCTCATATAAGATATCCCAGAGTGTAGAAACCTCATTCTAGAACCCTCCCATACTACATCAGCTGAGACCTCAATCCACACTCCACGTACTATTGCCGAAAGGGCCAGTAGTTCTGGGATTTGCTTGGCTAAATCACTTCCCAACCTGGGTCAGGCCCCACTAAGACAACAAATGGTTCGTTGGCAGGACTAGGATCTACATAAGGGATGTTTGATGTCATGCCACTGGAACCCAAAAAAGAAGGAAATTGAAGAGTGATTGGACAAGAAGATTCATGAGTTCACGACACAGGAAAATAGAACTCCACAAGTATCTGAGAAAAAGTGGTTGGACCGCTATGTGTATACGAAAACCCACGAGATTTTCTTTGCATCTTTTCCTTTTGAAGTATATGAGTGGATCAGGAAGTTAGCCAACAACCAGGGAAGGTGTAGGCTTGACAAACTAATCGTTTGGACTCTAGAATTGCTACGCAGACTAGGAGCATCAGAAGATAAGATCGCGCAGGCTGTGGACCATTGGCTCGACCGGATAATAGGGGGATTTATCATTGAGTTTGTTGTAGACAGGACCATGAGCTACAGTGAAGCAGAATGACATTTTCTTTAAGGACCGTGAGGTAAGTATATTAAATCTTTGAATACTTGGATTAAGATGCTATTGTGTGACAAAAGGGTCATGTGAACACATTGATTTTTGGGACTACACAAAGTGGAAAAATATACAAAAGAAACGAAGAATTAGAAAATAGTACCTTAATTTCACCCTCGCGAGAGAGCAAGGAAGAGCTCATGAAGGTCTCTCTGAGAAGCGTGGTGTGTTTTATAAGGCAGCACATTCCGTAGTTATCACTTCAACGCACACCACCACCCACTTCACCTCCCTCACCTCCATCGCCACCCATTCCACCTCCACCAACTCCACAGTTTAGTATGGCGAGCGCGATCAAACTACCAGTATTCAGAGGAGTAGGGAATGAGGATCCAGACCAATTTTGGTTCATGGTAAGAGTGGTATGGGAAGCACAAGCTGTCACAAACGACAATATTAAGAAGGCTACATCGGTGAGGACGCTGCAGGATTGTGCATTAACATAGTATATCAAGCATTCTAACAACCACCGAAATGTAGGAATAGCAGAGATCTAGAACACACTGAATAGGGAACTTAGTAGACCAAAGTCAGAAACACAATCAATCATTGGGTTTAAAGAGATTGCGATGCTCCTCGGAAAGACTGCCTAGGATCTGGATCAATGGCTGAAGAGTATGATCCACGAAGCCAATATGACGTTGACAGATGGACAACATCACGCAAGGTTTGTATCATCTCTGGCACTGCACTTGAGGATGGTGCTATCACAATAGAAACTTTCCACCCAGGCCGAAGCGTTGGAAATGGCAATGAGATTGCATGAGACCCCAATACAAGACCCCGGGTTGAGAGTTCAACAAATCCATGTGCAACTATAGAATTTGTGTTTGGAAATGCAAAGCTTGAAGTAGGATAGGGCACCGCGACTATAGGCGTGCGAGGAAGTATGGTGCATAAAGTGAAAATGCCAGGGCCATGACAAGGATCACCACCCAGTGTTCATGAACTACTTGGTAGGAAGAGGGCCAATGCTACTAAGATCGGAGGCACAGGCAGGGCAGAGTGCGACACGCGCTTTATGGTGCATGATCTGTCAGATAGGAGGGAAACACATGACAGACAATTGTCATTTGCTGTAGAAATATACATAGATACCCCAGCAATTATTCTGTAATTTATACAGGTCATTAGGCCACAATGAGCACACTTGCCATAATTATGAGCTAATGATGGATCAAACCCCAGCCTATAGGATTTAGACTAAAACGTGAGCCCTCAACCTAGATGTGGGGATAGCACGCACTGTATTTCAGGGGCAAGGTCAAGGATGAGGTAGAATGGGACCATGAAGAGGCCGTAGATAGTTAATTTGTTACAATTGCAAAGGACTAGGGCACTATGCCCATGATTGTACCAACCCAATGAGGATATCCTATACATATTGTGCTCAATTTGATCATCAAATAATATACTATCCTATGTTGATCAGAAATATGCATGGAAAGGGGGTATCACAGCCTCTCCTAACTCAAAATATACAAATGATGAGTTAGGAGCCACGTGAAGAGGACCCAAGTGTAAACATGATGGTCAGAAGCAGTACGGCCATGGGAGAAGATACGGGGAAGCAGCCAGAGGAATGTACATGGTTTATAAGGCTCCTACAAAGGAACTCGAGTGTGACTTAGAACACACAAAGGAGACATTCATGGAAGCTAAGAAGAGCTTCACGGAGGCCTCCACTTCAGGTAGTAAGGATCAACCAGAGCCACGAATGGATCCTTGAATGCTCACTACCTTTCTGGACATATGCATGAAACTGCTGCGCAACAACAAGGTAGTTAAAGGAATATAGGAGCTGATCACCTAGTGCACGGGGGTAGGAGAACCACGCGTAGTCAAGGAATTGGGAAAACGTGCATTGCAGACTGGAAGGGAAATGAGGTTGACTACGCAGATTGGTGAGTATGAAGTGGATCAGGTAATCCTAGATCTAGGTTCGGACACGAATGTATTACCAAAGAAAACATGGGAACTCATGGGTAGGCCCACACTACAATGGTCCCCTATTCAATTACAAGTGGTGAACCAACAAAAGATTTTTCCCATGGGAAGACTGCGAGGGGTAACAGTTGATGTTGAAGGTGCAAGCATGCAGGCATATTTTGAAGTAATAGACATTGTCGATGATAGCAATCCCTATCCCACGTTGTTAGGAATAGAATGGGCCACCAACATGAATGGAGTCATCAATCTGAAGAAGCACAAAATGAAATTTGAGAAAAAATCATTACGTGTGGTGGTTCCACTGGACCCAGCCAAAGGAGTGCGCTACACTGAACTAGTGCGTGATGATGAAAGTGACAATGATATTGATTGTATTTACAAGATAACTATGCGAGACTAAGATTTGATGAATCTGACTGTAGATGGGAAAATCTTGTGGGAGTACGAAAGGTCCTGCAATTCGGATTCAGACGAAGAATTAGAGCTATGGCATAATCGATTACACGAAGTGACAATGTTGAACTACAACATGATGGTTAGATCACTGCATTGCATGACAACAGAGGTAAGAGGGCTGCCAACATATGATGGATTGACAATGGTGGACGAATTCCTAAGCAAATTTGAAACCACGGTACCTGAACAGTAGTGGTTCGATGCGTTGAAGTGGGCACTATGCACAATATCTGCACGATGGTGCGGTACACATCAAGGAAACTTTGAGGACCGGCATAGATGTAGAAGGATGATGCACCTATGGTTTGGAAGCCCCTAGCTTCAAACAAGAGTTGGTTAGCAAGGATGGAGGAACTTGCACACCCACCTATCTCGATGGCCACAGACATGTGTGGGGTAGCAAGCACACCAGAACAAGACATAGCAGCAAGAAAGGCGACGTGCACCACAAATGTTGCATGTGGAAGCATTCAATAAGATATGCAAAGTCCTGAATAGGGCTCACCAAGTGAAAAGAACTAATTAGGACCTACGCGTGCCAGCGATTCGATGGGCCTATAGGGCCATGTGAAAAAACCTAAGCGCAGAGAAGATTCTGAAGTTGAGGAGCATAGTCGAGACCATAGTTTTGGAGGAAAGGAATCCTCATGCAATAGCTCCCACAGTTGGGACAGTACACAAGCACTGGGACAAAGGAATTATGCAGCTATGTGAGGACGAACATATGCAGATTCAGGAAGCTGTTCAGCAAGGTTACCTTAAAATTCACGAAATCGAATAAGATCAGGTACGACTGAGGAAGAAAAGCATGTTAATGGATGCGGAGATCAAAAAACTAGAAAACGAAATCACTTAAGCACGTCATGTCGATAAACTAAGAATAAAAAGAAAAGATATGGGCAGCTATACTACTGCATTAGAAGATTGTCGCTGAGCATTTGTGACTCTGCTACCATGACTATGGCTGCACCTTACCATACAAATTAACCGGGGGATCGCACCGCATAAGGAAGAACATGCAGCAATGACTATCGTGAGGGTAATTTAGTAGTTCCTATGCGCTAGGATGGAAGGTGAATTGTAGTCTTGTACAGGTGGTACGACCACCTAACTAGCCATCGAAAGCATAGTCTTAGTGCTCCAAGTAGTTGAAAGAGAGCATGGGACTATAAAAGAGTCTGTGTGGGAGCTGCGTGATAAGGAGGTTGCGCACAGGATCAGTATGTCAGAGGGGTTTCGCCCACACATAAGGGGCTGCACTGTAGTGCAGGTAGGATTCAAGGTGACCGTTGGTGTCACTATTCATGACAAGATGCCCAATTTAAGGCAAAGAGGAGAGGGCGATGGGCAATTAAGACAAATTAAGAGCTAGATTTGGGACGATCTGCCGCCAACAAGGCATTAATGACTGGGAAGTGCGGGGAATGGTAGAATTCAAATTCAAAAGATGCTATAAAATCCCCAGGGCTAGCCACGAGGTAACACTTGGTTGTTTGAGAATTGAGCAATTAAAAAGCAGTGAGCATCGCATACTCTTACCACCTTTGACTATAGACATGATGACTGCTACCAGACCAAGAGTGCGATTCGCCAAAGATACTGCGGAGCCCCATATGGCCCATGAGGAGCCCGGAGAGGTGGCAGTTATGCTAGAAGTTCCAAAATCACCACGGACATTGCTACTGAAGAAATATAAGTCGACTATGGGCCCAGTCCGTGTATCACCAAGTAAGCCAATTGTTAATGGAAGAAAAATGCCAAGCCATCATCATTGAATCAGATGAAAAGTTGGAAGACTTGCAAGCTCTAATCGCTCAAATTGAGGTGCAAGATGATGTGGAGGAGGATGTATCACCAATGCATTCTGCAATAAAGTTACCCACATATGTCACCGCATGGAAAGGGAAAGCCAAAATACCGAAAGAACTGGAGGCCACAAAGAGTGTGATCTAGACCCTACTCCTCCCCGACGATAAAATGCTTGAAGGTCCACTTTTGGGATGAGTACCGACCATGAAGTTCAAGGATGGAGACCTTGCAGACAATGAGAAGTTCTTATACTTGGCCATGGAGAGTTTAATGAAATAGAATTTAGAGAGGCCTGTTATAGTTTTGGAGCCACGAAAATGGTTTCATGGTGTGGAGAAAGGTGGGTTACTCCATCTGCAATGGATAGCCCACGCGCCCATCACTATTTTCGTCATGAGGCAGTTTCTATGCTTGGTGCATGATGGGTATCTCTGGCTAGAGGAGCCTATTCTTATCATGGTCGACCTAATTCATAGAATTTCCTGACTGCCCTTCAAAGGAGACAACTCCGCAGCCATAGCAGGAAAAAGCAGCAACTTGGCCCTTGCAAAAGCTATGAAGGCCAAGTATAAACTAGATAAGAAAAAGTCGGGGTACACAATGACAAGCATTAAGGACAAATGGGTGCACATAGCCACCCAGGTGTTGGTCGGCGAACTGATGAGGAAATGTCGCGTCGACGAAGTACTAGCATACACCTCACTTTGGGCTAAAAAAGACACAAAGAGGATTTGCGAGACAAAGGTGTTCTGGGTGTTCATGGAGGTGAGGATCCGAATGTGGATCACCCGAAGGCCACGCCTATCTCCCACAATTTATAACAGCTTGAAGAGCTCAGAAGAGTTCAAGGCAGATATGCATAACCTATATATCTGGGCGCACAAGGATCCAGTGCAGAAATGGGTGAAGCTTCCATTCATTGCAATGGATGATTCGATCTTTGCAGTGATGGAGTCTTGGCCTCTAGGGTGGCACACACCAGACTTGGCTAAGGTGGAAAAGGTAGCTGCGTAGAAGCAAAAGGAAGTAGCAAAGTGCCCTATCACAAAGTTGGCTGAGAAGTGGCGCAACGAGAAGGCAGTTGTAGAGGTTAGGGATCCATGTGAATTGCCATTAGAGGTTGCGGCACAGAAAAAGGTTTATGAGGCAGCAGCAGTAGCAGTACAAATAGCAGAACAAACTACAACACCAACAGAAGAGCCCGAGGAGGGCCAAGAGATGTCCACAGGGCAACAGACTGGGGAAGGGGATAGGACAAAAGAATGCAAGGACCCCTAGTTTAGCTTTGACCCAACTCAAGCACCCATGTGTCCCTGAGAAAAAAACTTCCAGGAAGAAGGTGAAGGTGAAAAACACATCCATTGACTCGATCATACTCATAGAAGGTGATCCTCTTAACATTGGTGAAATGGTTCATGATTTCACAAAGGACACGCTCCAAGAAATGATGATGGAGCAGAACACTGTGTTGGGGGTGCTTAGTGCACAGCTACAAGGCTTACAGGTACAGCCGCCCCAAATAGGTATAATGGCTGCGTACGTCACAACAGGAACCGCAAAGGTTGAATAGATGATGTGTGCCCATAGGAACAACCCTTTCCTGCTACCCAAAGGTGCCCTAGCAGTAGCAAGCGAGGTTGACCAGGCTGTGATGAGTAGCATGAAAGGTGTCGGCTTAAACTTGGCAACCCTGCCACATGAAAATCTATACCAGTTGCAAGATGGGGTCATCGCAGATCTCCATACCAAGGAAGGCTATGTGATTCGTGTCTTGAACGAGCAGAAATTCAACATGGATCAGCTCAACCTCTAGCGTGATGAGATAGTTATGCAATCTCACAGACTAGAGTAGGTGGTAAAGGATGTGTGTAGGAGCATGCCAGATTTGGCCGTGTCGACAGAGCTACCAGAAGCAAAGAGGGTCCACCGATTGGTGGCCATAGTCGGCGAGGCCAGGGAGGAAATAACGAAGGTTCAGTTGGAGTTGAACCTGTGGAACGTCGAGCTATCATTGAAGGCGTAGGCATCCACACCCCCAAAGGTCAGAGAACAGCACGCCCGTGCTACCAAAACAGGGTTGGAGCAAATTGGCCAAGTGGTATAGGACTGCACTGGGATGTTGGATCAAGCACTAACCATGCTTACATACTTGTATGAAGATCCAAACCTGCAACACCTAGAGACAAAGGCGCACGAGTTGTAGTAGGAGTACCACAGTGTTTAGGGGACTGTGCAGACAGTCGCCCTTACTCAACGACTTGGCAAATTGCAGCAGGAAAGGGCATTGAAGGACTAGTTAAATGTCGCACGACTAAAAGAAACCTTGCTTAAAGTGTGCATCTAGCCATGGATCGATGAAGTTGTCACAATTACAACCACCATCGAAGGAAAGCTGGAACAAATGCAAGGACTTTATGTTGTTAGATAGGGAGGTGACTCTGCTCACAAAGGTTCAGAGATACATATGTAGGAAGTACAACAGACAACATAACAGTGTTCCGCAGACATCGAAGCTGCATGAGACCTGCATGAGGGGCTCCGTGCCAAGATTGCCGCCGCAGCAGAGTGACTCAGGATGAGTCACGATGATTGTGTTGGTGGCATGCTAGGCATGGGATCGATGGTAGTAGGTTTTGGGGCTTAAAGCCCAAGTTTTGGTCAAATATGGTGTAGAACTTCGCGAAGTATGGGTGCAGAGTGTGAATTGTTTATCCACCCTAATATACTGTAAATTAATGTAAAGTTGTGTCGGCCTACCCATGGTCTGTGGACCATGGGATTGTATAAATAAAGTGAGGCTCTAAGTGTAAAGATAGCAAAAAGGAGAAGATGAAATAGATAGAATAGTGAAGGCATGGTTCAAGGTTAAGAGTGAGATCTGAAGTGTACCGGGTTGTAGTGGTAGGTAGAGGCTCTGCAACTGAGTGCATAGAGGCCTAGTAGAGTCAACAACTAAGTGCACGGACCCCTGTAGCTGAGTGCGTAAGGTGGAGTCAGGTATATGCATGGAATTGAAAGTTAATAAAGAGAAGTTTACTCTGTGCATTTGTTCTTGAATCTATATTTTGATGTTATTACTTTTACTCTGTTTATTTATTGCGTGCACTTGATGAATACTCATATGAATGCTTATATGTGAATTTAATCTAAGTAATCAACTAACAGAGACTAATTTAGGAATACTTGGGTAAATAACATAGGTTGTATTGCGGCTAGACCCATGCGAAGACAGTATCACAGGGCGTGGGGTGCCCATAGGTGCACGTAGCCCAGTAAGTGTGAAGGTTAGATTGCGTACCAATCACCTCATATCAGACATCCCCAGGGTGTAGAAACCTGGTTCGAGCACCCTCCCATACTACTTCGGGTGAGACCTTAGTCTGCACTCTGTGGGTTGCTGCTGAAAGGGCCAGTAGTACTGGGATTTGCTTGGCTAAATCACTTCTGAACCTAGGTCAAGCCCCACTAAGCCAATACTCACGAATTGTCGAGAGTCCCAGGAGGAGAGAATGTCATTTCATTATGCTTGGATATTATTTTTTATCATTCTGGTTTCTTGGAAGTTGTCGAAGGATAGCCAGTTTCCTCCACACAAAGAAGGCTTGCCTATGGCAGCGCAATTTTCCTCATTCTGGGCCAAAAAGATCTAGAGTGTGTTAAAGAAACAAATATCTTTTGGGTTTTGATGGATATGGGCCTTCACATGGTGGTTAGTTAGTGGCCACAGTTGTCCCCCACCTTTTTTGCACAACTATTGGCCTATGCAGAATTCAAAGATGATTTCCATAGGGTCTTGATCAAATCACGTGGAGACACTGAGTAGAAATGGCACCAGTTTCCTTATATGGTGACAGACATAGATATATAGGAAGTTGTGGGGCTTTAGCCTTTGAAGTGGTATGTGCCTACAGAATTAGATGCAAGAACAAGCACATGCATAGAAAGCTCTGTTGCACAAAAGTGGAAGGATACCACTAAAAAGGATGAGCGTGCACTAACAGAACAAAAGAAGAAGGAAGTTGCTAAGGTAGCTGCAAAGAAGGCTTGAATGGAAAAAGAGTGTGTTGCTAAAGCACAAGTGGAAAAGAATAAGTGGGAGTCACAGGAAGGTGACAAATTAGCTTCGCCTGAAACAGAAGAGCAAGATCTGTCAGACCAGGGTAGAGGGGGTGATGAGTGTCAGAGCACCCCATTCATTCTCAAGAAACGAGGGAAGGAACAGACTAGAAGATCACTGAAGAAGAAAAAGTATTACAAGAAGACACATCTGGATCCCATAGTGCTAACAAAAGGCGATCTTGTTGTGATCAACGATAAGATCTGGGACACAAAAACAAAGGTGTTGTAACATTTCGAACAACAATACATGTAGATGTTGGGGAACATCTAGAAGGATCTGCGTGAGTTGTAGATCCAAGCAAATAGGAGTCAGTTGGATATCAGAAAGGTGAGTGGCAAGCAAGCAAGCCTGATGTAGGGCTGTACCACTATTACAGAGATGAAATGGTCTCTAGATCTTAGATTCTTTCCTTTACCAGAGGGGTCAGTCTGTGTCGAATCAGAAAAGGATCATGCAGTCCTTCACGCAATGTAAGATACAAGATTGAACCTTCTCGCACTATCACTCGAGTCTCTTCATGCACTACATTAGGGGGTCTCCTATTATCTAAATATAAAATAATATTGCACACTCACTATGGTCAATGAGTTTAAACTCAATAACGTGTAGCTCTTCACAGAAAAAACTCAAGCCTTGAAGGAGTAGGAGGAGTTGTAGACACAGTGCCAGAACATGGTCATAGTAATTGAGTAGGCCTGCAAGTCCATTCCTAATCTGAATATACACAAAAATGAAGAGTCCTTTGCTAAAGTGAGGAAACTGGTTTCTAGATTGTGCGTTTCAAGAAAAGGTCAATAAGGTGACCTTTGATCTTTGGATGAAAATAGCTGAGCCACAGTTGAATTTGCAGTCAACCACACTGCCGAAGGTGTTAGTGTCGGTATCTTCATCCCTCCATTAGTGATCAAAATTATCTTTTTGCATGCATTTTAGGTGTCTCATCTGATTAGCTACATTCCATTAGGTCATGGATCATCCGATGGTAGTGGTTCTTTATCAATTTCCCTCATGCTTTTCATCTGCTGGCCTATTTTCACATGTATAGATCATTTGCTGCCATTTTTATTTCATTTCATTTGCAAAATTCATTTTAGGGTTTTCAAGTCTCATTAGGTCTACGGTTTGTCACCATATTCATGAAAAAGCTCAATAATGGTTAGCAGGCACATGAGGAGGTCTAATAAGGTCTCAACATCAAAATTTAAATAATGATATACTCAGTAATTGAGTTTTTATGTTCTATGTATAAAAATTTCATGTAATTTCAATTTTCCTATATGTAATAAGTTTAGAAATGCATCCCTGAGTCGCTTTGCCAAACTCCTACACTCCAGCTCCTACAAAAAAGACAAGAAAATCCAAGCATTAGTCCATCAAATGAGAAAAAGAGAGCTAAACTATAAAAGAGAGTTTTCAAAGAACAAAGTGAAAAGGGACTTTAGAAAAATGGGTTTTTAAAATGAAAAATTAAAAGCCAAGGTGGATATAAAGTTATTTTTTATATTTGAAAACTTCATTTGTACAAGTGAGAGAGAGAAAGAGGTAAAATCATGATTTGAGGAGAAATAAGGGAAATCGCAGCAAATTTTAAAAATTTCTATTAGCGTGGCGCACCTAGGTATAGGCACAACACACCTGCTCAGCGCGGTGCACCGGGCATAGAAATTACAAAGAGCTTTGAACTGACATGGCGCACCTGGGTGTTGGCGTGGTGCACCTGAGTATTGGCATGACGCACTAGTCTGCCAAGCCAAAAACTCTCTCAACTGACCTTCCAAAGCTCCAGATATTGCTAATACCATCCCTCCATGTTAGTAAACCCATACCTTTGCTATAAAAATATACTTATTCATCCTTGATGGTCTTTTGAAAGGTGATAATTCAAAGCCTAAATTGTTGCACAATTATATTGCAAAATTTCCTAGGGTTTTGCAGTCTTTGTCATTCTTGCTGTTTATTTACTCCTTTGCATAATTTTCCCTTCACTACATTTCCTTACATTTTTTCCCCTTTCCCTCTCCCATTGACACTTATCCTACCCTCTATTCCCAAACCCTAAAACCCTAACACTTAAGTCCCACTATTTCGTAAACCTTAATCCTCATTCCCAAAACCCTATCACTCCCTAATAACCCTACAACCAGCATCAAAAACTTCCACTCATCAGTCCCATTCATCAAATCCCAAAGAAGAAAACAACAATCACCTATTCTTGAAATAAAATCTCTTCATACTCATCATTTTGCACCATACAGTGGCAAATATGGAAATAGATTCAGCTTATGAAAGGCATGAGGAAACTGTGAGTGATTCCTCCCAAGAGATTCATGCACCAAGAAAACACCATAATGGAGAAAAACACATCTGGGAGGAGCCCACCACACTCACAGAGTTATTGGCTTGTCCCCTTGTAGTAACATGTTTCAAACATCAGTCTTGCTACCAATTTTGTGAGATGGTGGAGAGGGTGAAATACCACCATGAACTTGCTAGACTATTTGTCCTTCATCTTCACAATGGCCAGGTGAACTTAGTAGGGTGTTTCCTTCACTTTAACACCTGAAACTATAGCTGAAGAAACATGTATTCCAAATGTGGGTGAAAAGTGGAACAAAGGACAACATGTGGGCAAAGAGCATTATGAGCCTTATATCAAGGCTAGTTATCAAAAACAAATCAGTAGGGTCTTTCCTTTCAGATACCTACAAGACACTTATTCTCCACTCATGAAGCTCATTATCAAATACTTCAGTTGTGAAGGGATATTTTCTTGCTTGTACACATATCATGTTAGATTGTTGATGAATTTCACTATAGTAAGGATGATGAAACTCCCCTATTTCATATGCAAAAACATTGAGAAAATGGCTACATTGGTGCAAAGGAAACCTCTTCATCAATAGTTCAACAACATTCATCATTTTTCATTGATCAAGATTGTTGTTTTGCATCATCTGAGTTTGTTGAATGTTTCATGGGATACTTTCATTTCACATGAGGTTTTCAAAAGCCCTCAAGTGACCCCATTAGTATTTCAAGAGGAAGAAGAGCCTTCAAATCAACTAGAGGTTCATGAGACTCAAACTACAGGTGTGCCAGTATTTGTCACTTATGCAAAGGGGACAAGGAGGCTATTTGCAGTTGCAAAACGAGTACTATCTCCACCAGGGGTGGAAGGGGTCTCATTTCCTTCACTAGACAACAGGAAAATGTTATCTTCACCCTGGGTGAAAGGGGCTTTGCCTTCTTCTTTAGCAGAGCAGGTATAGGATAAAAGGAAACAACCATTGCATGAGGAAGGGCCTTCTGAAGGTCAGGAGAGAGATTTCATTTAGATTTAGGATGAGGATACTGATTTGGACTTCCAAAGCTCAAAATTCAAGGAGATCATCAAAGAACAAGAAGCTGACATCCATGCCTTAGCTGTCAACCTTGAAAGGGCTAAGTGGATCATTAATTACCTTGAGCAATGAAACAAGCAATTGGAGGATAAATAGACAATCATGGAGTTGGATACCATAAGAGAAAACAACAAAACAACAAAAAGAAAGAAAATGAAATTGACATCCCTCGAGCAAGAGGTTGATGCTGACCAGGAATCTTGGCTAGAGAGGGCAAATATGCACTTGGAGAAGTTGCCTAAGAAGGCCAATAAGGAGAAAGAGATGTTGCAGCACATGGCTTATCACTATTTGGCACGAAACAAAATTTGCAAAACTAGGATAAGGTGCCTAAAAGCCAAGTTCATGAAGACTTTGAGGAGCAAGAAAGAGCAAGATAAGCTCAAGATCTTGGTTGAAGCCTCCTTGTCCCACCATAGTACTTGATGCAGATCACTCATGCCAAATTTCAAGAAATTTGGCAAACTTTTTGACAATTTTGAATTTTTCAAGGAAAAATAGGTTTTTCTAGCAAGTGCATAGCGCCACCTAGAGCTCACTTTTGATAGGGACCTCCTTTGGAGGAAGACTTTACATTTTTGGATTTCTCATGAAAAATTATGGATGCCTAGGAATTAATAGGAAGTTTTGACAAGTTTTGGATCACCCAAAGGACCAAAAACACCTCAAAAATGCCCTCTCTGCCAGTTTTTGGCCACACATGAAGCAGTGTTGGGAGAACTAATTTTTGGAGGGGCCAATAGACACGAAATTCAAAACTTCTACATGTCCTAGAAAGTAAACAGATAGATATTTCCAACAAGCTAACTTGTAGCAAATGTGGTGAAGAGCAAGGCCTCCAAATCAGCTGGGAAAAAGTGCTATGCATAGAAAAAGTGGCACTATGCACAGGATGAAAAAGTGCCAATTTTGCTAAAAAAAACTATGTTTTTCACCTAGTTTTATTCTAGTGTGACCTTTTCTCTCTTATGGTCCAATTCATGAGCTAAAATGATGTAAATTGATGTAATATGATGTAAAAATTATAAAAAATGGCTTGATAAGGTAGACACATCAGTTGTAGGTGGTTTGGAGTTGAATGAATCAGTTTCCTAGGTTTTAGAGGCAAGCTATTCCACTGCCTATTTTTGTGTTCCTAGTTTAGATATGGCTGAAACCACCCCTCTTCTCATGGATTCGGCCCCTGAAGGATAGCACAGGTGGTTTGGAGGTCTATATCATGTGTTTTTTCAGTCATTTTCAGAGGTTGGACTCTTGTGAAAGCTTAGAGCATCATTGTACTTTCATCTTTGCAGTTTGGCAAGGAAATAGACCAGGGTTTGCAGAATTTTGTGGGATTCTTGTGGCAAGGTGATTCAATATTGCTTATCCTTTTGTAATTCAATATATCATGTGTTTATGTGTGCCATTATCTCTCTTTTTCAGCTTAACTAAATGAATCAAGTATAAAGGTGGAAATCATTGATGTTGCAGTGCTTTACCTTAGGGTTTGTTTAGATTTTCATGTTTTCTATTGTTTGAAGAGGACTCATGACATTTTCATGCCTTCTCCAACCCCTCACCAGTCTTAAGACTCTCCATTTCACTTAATTCAAAGTATTAAAGCATTTTCCTTCCTCACCCCATAGAAACTTCTACAAGACTGAGTCCATTCCCCAGACCTAAAAACGACCTTTCACTTTTGATCCAACAAACCAATATAAAACTCAATCAAATTCCTCTGAGAATATACCTAGCCTAAAATTAGTCTTTACATCAATCATCTCAAACCTCATTTGTTATATTTTCCTGAGATTTACAAGGAGAGAGCCCTCTCTCGACCTGGTAGGGGTAGCCACTAGGTTAAGCGTGGTTTGATGTTACCCTAGAGCTGCCTTTCTGAGCCTGAGGTAGATTTAGACCTTAACAAAAGGTTCAGGAACAAGGAGGCGTGGAAATAAAAGAACCTATGCCTCAGTTAGATGTTGCAGTTCAAGGTTGTGACCATCTTTTCATTAAGGAAATAGGCCTATGGATACAATGTAGGAGGATCCTACACTACAACAGTTGAACACAGTAATCAAGGAAGCGCAGCAACAGTATGATGAGATCAATACGATAGTGTGGATGTTGGCACCAGTCCAGTGCTTTTCACGCCTGCAGGAAGGCAAGGAAAAGTTGATGTAGATTTAGGATCTATAGAAAAATTAGTCCTTGCTCAGAGCCCGGCTTGAGCCTTGGAAATAGGGAGCTTGCCAATTTTCTTAGAACATTCATGAGAAATAAAAGCCAATGCAATAGACACAGAGGACTAGAAAACTTGTCATAGAGGGTCCAACCATAGATAAATTGTTCTAGGAGGTACAACAAGAAGTAGAGCAGAGTATCACGAAGGTTCCAGACTTGACCAAGGAATTCAGCGAACTCTGCGAGAAAGTGGAACAACTAGCTCAGTGACTCAAGGGTGAGTCACGATCTTTGTGTTGGGAGCATGTTGGAATGGGGTACCCAAAGGTAGAATTGGATTAAAGTTAGTCATTTTTGTAAATAATTTTGTAGAAGATGTAAAGTCTCCATGAAATGTGGACACGGAGCATGCAGATAGATAGAGTTAAAGTGGACTTAGCCCCTTGTTTTTGATTGGTTTTAAAGACTCACCCGTGAGTCGAGGGCCATGGTATTTTACTAGGAAATCTATAAATAGTTGAGTCTTAACAAGTTTTAGAAGAAATTTTTGATAGAGAATTGGGTACATTGAAGAGATTTTTGTTGTATTGGGCAAGACCTAAGGTAGGAAGGCTATTCTTCCTTCACTTAGGTAGAGAAGGGAAGGATCCTACAGCTGAGTGTGAAAGAGGCCTATGAAGAGTTTGTAGCTGAGTGTGTGGACCCCTACACCTGTGTGCACAGGGTAAGAAGAGTATGTAATCAGCAAATTGAAGATCAGTAAAGACAATTACTGAAGAATTATTGATTATTTCTGTTTGTATTTGTTTAAGTTATATGTCACCGATGAATGACATGTTTATGAAATATTGATTGAATGTTAGGCAAATGTCTTGAATCTATCTTAATAATGCATGAAGTGAATTCTTAGCCACTTCCATGAAGTTATAGATAGTTTCTATTATGTCTTCTAATGAATTAAGTATATCTACATGAAATCCAATCTAGGGTTACCTTTTGATGCATCTAAGTAGTTAAATTGATTATTTAAGGTCCACAAGGATTGTTCATGGAACTATGTGAAGGGTTGAAGTTTGCTTTAACTCAGTTATAGTAATGAGCCCTAGAAGTATATCAATCTATGTGGAGGCAGATTCAAGGCACTAGAAGACATCACATTAGTCTCTGGATGCAGAAACTTGGTTCTTTCATTCCCCAATATTGTTTAGGGTGAGATTGTAGCCTGCACCCCATGGGTTGTTTCTGAAAGGGCCAACAGTGTAGGGTCTTGTCAGTTGGCACAACTAACTCTGAAACTCGATCAAGTCTCCCTAATCCAACAATGGTTAAGAGAGCACGAATACCTTCTCATAGAATTGGGTGATTGCGTTGCACCAACTAGCTAGTGAAGGCAAAGCATGCAACTGGTCCGACATGTTGGCTCATCGTCTAAACGAATAGGTAACAGGAGCTCGGTAGCTGCCCAAAGGTCAGCAAGTAGATACCTACATGTCCTCTTAAATCTTGGATGCAATTTGTGCTCATCAGAAGTTCCCGAGCTCGAAGTGGGCATGACATCAATGGAAACCTGATGAACACTTATTGCAAACTATTTTCCAAATGCAGCCTTTGTGGAGTCATCACACAGTTGTCAACCCATTTTGTCACCTTGGTGTACAAGATGATATTTGAGCAGGATCCACCTTTCATGTCGAAGGTATCAATCGAGGCGTTGATCGACATAGCGGATTGGTATGCCTCACCTTTCGGCACCTTCATACGTATGTATAGTGTGTAGAAGCCGATGAGTATTTAACTAAAGTTTTCCATGGACAAGCTCATCATGTAAGACGTATCGTACCACATCTCGGTAGGATTGTAATCTAGACTACATCAGAAGAAGAAGGAACCCTGAATCACTCTTCCATTGTGAATCAGGTTGTATGAGATACATAATCTCAAGCATGCAAATGCCGAGAAAGAAGAGTTCAAAAGATATGCCTTTGATACCAGAAGCTTCAATTTGTAGGAACCACATTGTTTTGTCAAGGATCACTGCATGAGATTTCAATTTCCTTGGATCCACAGGGCATGTCGTTGGGCTGAGGAAGACCCATGGAGATATTTTCACAGCTTCTCCAAGCCCAATGAATCGATTGGCATAGCTATGGAATGGTTAGCGAAGCAGCATGAAGCAACATCTAAGAGAGCACTAGCAACAGCAACAATAGAGGGTACCATACCTGCGCATGAAAAAGGGAAGAGAAATATTGTTGATAATGCAAAGGCAGGACAAATCTACAAGTTCAAATTAGACCCACTTGTGGAGAAAGAAACTTTGGAAAAAGAGTAAAAGATGTGACAACGTGACAAGAGGAATGCACAAAAGCAAAGAGATAAACAAAGGATGGAGGATACAGTGAAGGAGTTGCAAGAGTTGAATGAGAAACTCTAGAAAGAACAGGAGCTACATACACATGAGAATGAAGCGCAATAGGGACATACACAACAGGGGGTGCAACATGCACAGATTGATGAAATTTCTCCCATACAAGTAGCAGACTCATCCGAGCAGTTGGCACAAAGAAGACAAGGTGAGCAGTCGTAGGAGCGGGACTTCACTCAAGAGATTGAACGAGTACTTGAACAGATGGATATGGAGATGGAGCAGCAAAAGTTAGAAGAAGACATCAAACTCATGCTTTACCACCAAGAGGTCGACCCACCAACTTCACCATATCTGGAAGCAGAGCAAGTTTCAAGTGACCAAGGAGATATTGAGATCCTTGGAGACAATCTGGAAGAAGAGATGCATAACATATCATTCAACGAGTCACAACATAGAGTTGTGAAATCATGTAGAGTGTCTACTGTAGATGTCACACATCTCTTATGTAATTTTAGGAACGAGTGAGCATATCTACTGTGTGCAAGCATCCAACACCATTAGTCGATGCTACTAGAGAATATGTCAAAGCCACCAGCTTGAGTGTTCGCTTCTCGATAATAGGGAACGGGAAAATGGCTAAGGAGTTACAGATGAAGTATTGTGCCTTGAGACATTCATGCAGACGTTGTATTCTAGATTTTTTATCATGCATAAGGCAATTGTCCATCTCAATGGTTGGCAGCAGCACTATGCTAGGAGAGCACGTACCTTGTCAAACTTTCATACAGTTGTCTACCCCATGAAAACATGGAAAATGAGATACAAGGGAGCCCCATTACACTTTCTGAAGATGATGAAGCCCAAGGTGGTTGAGATGAAGGCATGCATGTAGAGTCAGATGCAGAACTATGAGGAACTCCTGCAGCTCATCACTAGTTTGTAGGCTTCCCATGCACGGGTGTTGAGAAAAATGGATCTTGCTATGCACGCACATGTGATCCCATCTATTGGGACACTCATCAAGGCATAGACAAAGGGTCAAGTCTAACCAGAGCTAGACTCCTAACTTGATGAGTTGATGCGCATAGACACCAGAGTAGACTTGGAGATCAGTCGACACACTATGCAATAGTATGACGTTAGTCCGGCCGCACTCAAGACAATGATGCTCATGTTATCAGATGAGTTGGACAAAGGAGCTAAAGAAATGTACCTGAATGCAATAGACGCAAGAGTTTGTTTCTAGAAGTATGTCACGACAAAGTGCAGGGACACCATCGTAGACTACCAAGTTTGGCATCAGTTCGCCACCATCGATCATCATGAGGATGTCAAAGAGTTTCTCTTCCCACATTTATTTGAGTAATAGTGATGTCTTGCATGGCTTGCTCAAGCCTATTTTGTCTCACATGGGTACATGTGCATATTGTATGTAACATCTTGTAATGTGCAAGTTCAAGTGTCGATAGTTGAATGTAACAGTCATAGAATAGTTGAAGAGTCATGAGGGTAGGTGACCAATGACAAAGGGGAATATCAAGGGTCACCCCACCCTTTTCTATTTATAGTACATCATAACTCATTGCACAGGATTTTGGTTAGAGCTTTTGATATGAGTATATTAAAGAAATCTTGCAGAGTATTGTAATGAAACCTGGCTTCTCCACAGTGCAGAGCTAGTACATCTCCTTGGAGGAGTAGGTGGTAGTGTTTGTAATGTTATGCTATCGAGATTAGTGGTTAGTCATGGTTGTACTGTACAATTGGAACATTCACTTCTTACTATAACAGAGCCAACACGTTTCATGCATATGTTGTTATTGTATTTCACTTAACTTGTTTACTCTAATGATATATGTATATGTTTTCTTACGCATGTATGTATAGAATCTTTTTGTATATGTATGAATGAATATTACTGAAATGTGTTGTTGGTTTAACCATAACTTTGGATTGTTGTTTCACCTTCCTTCCCCTTTGTGATGTATCTTTTCTCATGTGTTCCCTTCCAAGTTGTGTTTTTACACAGGTTTCCAAGGGGTGCACTCATTCCACCTTCCGTGTGTTAGAACCATTCAAGCACATTCCTTGGCTTGCAGTGCATGTCACACCCTTGCCACCAAGAGGGACATATTACTTACCTTTATGTGCAACCACGGTCAAGGCAATACCATATGACCCACTTCTCGGACTCCTACACCAAATGATCTAAGGTCTAGTTAGGACTTCTTACCGGGGAGATCCCTTAACATGTTGATGGGTCCAACAGAGTCAACATTTCTGGCACTAGGAGGTCCAAGTGAAAAGTTGTGTCCTCTCATCTTGTTTTAAATATTTTCACATCTGTCATGGATACTGTTACACTCATTCCTCCATGACTTTTTTCACATGCCGAACCTCTCGACATCACGAGGGCGTTTTCTCATCTCTTGTCTAAATTCACATATGATGGTGAAGGTGAAGTGGCCTGGAATGCATACTTACAAGAATTCTTTGCAATTCTTGATAATGCAGATGAATGGTATCATGAAGAGGCCAACCTGTTGCTTGCATACACACTTTGTGAATCCCCACAACGGTGGTGCTAAAGTTTGCCACCAGATAGCGTGCACTGACCTGAGCTGTTTTTTTATCTGATTAAATCTACTTTCCATCGTTTTGATCCATAAACTCTTGACCAAAAACTATTACAACAAAAAAATACCCCGCAAGAATCATCTATGGAATTTTGGGACCACTTTCATGTGTTGTAGTTTAAAGCTCCAAAAAGTCATATGAAATTCTAGTATCTCATGCACAGATTTGAAGACTATTTTACAAAATCTGTCAATCCCAAGAAGAAGTTTAAGCTCAAACACCACTTAGCATACTTCAGTGATGGATCTGTGCAATCATAGATGGAAATAGTCACTCTCACAAGTGGCTCTCTATCGTCCCCTCATCAAACATCTCCACCAAGCAGAATGATGTGGGAGAACATGCACACACATTCGTTCAGCTATCACATCCTCCCAAAATCCCTTCTCTCAATTTTCGTGCAGATTTGGTTGCGAAGCCCATGGCTTTTCACATGCATGTCTTACCTCAACCTCCATCTTGGTGTTCTACTGATCCTCCATATTGCACTGTCTTGTTTTCTTCTATTCCGGACTCTACACCTGTTGTGAACAAGGTTCAAGCTATTGATAGAGTTGGTGTTACACAACCAACCTATGCTACCATTCATGAAGAGTATGATTGGGAGCTTGAGTTTCAACCCAATGAAGGATGATTCCCTTTTGTTCATGCCTTGTCCATTTTTCCCTAACATATTTGGTGATTCTACCGTCCCTAATTTTGCATGTGTATCTCCATGTACAAATGCACCCATTATTGATCATTCACAAAACACATCGGATGTCAGCCCATCATTTGACAATAGAGAGGACACATCATTTGTTGAAAATCCATTTGAATTTTCATCAACCGTTTCCGAAAACACAGAGGGTGAATTTTCACACTTCTCATCTACCCCTCTGTTTGATTCATTAGATTATGAGGATGTTGATGAAATCATTAGTTTTATCGATTTTAGCTCTCCTGATCTATTTACTCCTGTATTCGATCACAATGATGATTCTATCATTGTTTATTTTTCAAATTCATATATTTATGATGATCTACCTGTCGACGAAGTCGAAACCCCACAGACTGCCGACGCACTTTAGCCCGAGCTGATGGTTATGTCAAGTCATTGCTATCGTAAGGTTGGTTTCACTTCTGATCAGGAAATTGTTGAAACACCTTTGGCTCCTCATCACTCATTTGTATGCATTGAAGATCAATCTCACACACTAATTATGCTCCCTCCACTCGAACTACATGATCCCATCGCTCATGCATTAGAGGAATATTACATAGCAATCACACGTGCACGACAAAAGTTGTATTTGTTTCTTTCAGTTTCTTGCATGTCATAGTCAAGTGCATATGTATGCTTAACAGCTGCACATAGTGTCACACAACACCATGGTAAGTCCATGGATTTCATGTCAAGCGCTTGCACTCACTTATGTTTCGTGGACACGTTTAAACTCGGAGTGTGTTTGTCTTCATTGTTATATCTTTCATGTTTGTTGGTTCACACAATTGTGCTATTCACGAATGATACCTTCACCAACATGGGTCAACCAATGCACTGGTGGTTGCATTCAAAGTATCACTTCACGTGAGCAGACCCATGCATGGTTAGCTTAGGAGTAGGAGTAGTGTTTTCTTTTGGTTTTTTTTCTTGCATGCACGTTTACTTATTCCTTTCTTCGTCTTCTTTCTTGCCTTCATGTTTTCTTACTCACTTTTGTTACGCATTTACTTCTAGTTTTGTTTTGTTTTCTTTTTTACATCCGTAGGTTAGTTTCACATGAAACCGTGCACAATTCTTGAACCAAGATGGGTAAAGTACAAGAGGAATTGTGTAGTTATCAATACTTGGCTATATGTCATCCTGCCTCTATATGAAGAACTTGTTTTTGTCATTCCATGATACATTAATGGAAAATACGTATTGTTTCAAGTGAAACTTGGTGAAAACACAATGCTAGCGCACTAACTAGTGTCACCTACTCGATTCAATAGTTTTTGGGTTAATCCTTATTAGCCCAGTCAAGTAGAGTAAGGTGAGGAGGAAAAACTTAACAAGCATGTCAGAGGTATATATAAATTACTTCTATGAAGGAACAACCTCTTATGCTCTCAATAAGTCGGGATGCCTCTTCCACCTTTGAAATGAATAAGTGTTATGCACAATTACGAAAATTAAAATGAAAATGTAAAAAATGAAAAAAAATGAAAAAATAAATAAGGAAAAAGAAGAGAATGGATTCCTTCGCAAAGAGGTGATGCAAGTAACTCTACCAGGGTACTGACTAGGCTAGCTGGTATCAGAGCGATGCTTGTGTTCCTGTGTGACTCCGTTAGGGTACTGTTCAGGCTTGTTGGAAGCGGAGCAATACCAGGGATGAAACTAAAACTTTGAATAAAACTTGTGAACCAATATACCCCTTATCCCAATAGAAACAACTATGTTGGCTTGTGTTGGAATGTGTAATTACTAGCCAAGAGATTGGCAGATGCTACATATTACAAACAAGCAAGTGTGGAAACCAAGATGAATAGAGAACTGAAAAAATACTTCCAGAGGTGTTAGACCTACTTTTCACGAACAAGCTCCATTCAGAGAGCTACAGTTTTACCAGTGCGTCTTTAAGTGGTTACAACCACCCTCCATATTTTTTCCTTAGCTTCATTTTGGAGCATCCCTACCAACCATCCTAGCAGCATGTCTTGCATTGCCAAGTACATAGGCTTCATTGGTTTTTTAGTTCCTTTCCAGCCTATGCACGTCAGTTTGCTTCAATCCTTTCACAAGCTACCATTCCAGACTTAAGCTAGTTACTTGCTGAGCAGCTCCCTGAAAAAGTTGTGAAATTTTGGAGGTGAATCAGTCTTCCCTCTAGAAATTGTTCAAATCTATTGGGTAGCCTACAGGGGTCAGAAATTTCGCAATGCAGTCAGATAGGCTTCCTTGAGAAAATTGTGCAATCTGGCCCAACACTATAGCTCAACCAAAAAATTGGACAATTCTTGGTAGCAGTCACCTACTAACCCCCGAAATTGCATAATCCCTCTGAGACAGTCAACACAGTGCATCCCAGAAATTGCACAAAATGCTCTCTCAGTCTTGCTGGCTGTTACATGTGCCTTCAGGTTCACTGGTTCCCATTGGGACCTAGCAAGCCTAGTTTGCATGCATGGGTTGTTTTTCTTGGAATAGAAAAAATCAATATGAAAAAGGCATCCCTAGATTTTAGGAATCTATTTTTAGCAGCTAGAGGTTACATGTAAAGATCGTTTTAAAAATATTCCTCCAAGTGTCCCTTTTTCCTAGATTTGTTGCATGCACGTAATAAGCCAAAATCTTGTTTATTTGGCTCTTTAGATCTCATTCTTCACATAGATCTTTAAGCCCCAACATCCCAAAACACATCTACGAGTCTTCAGTACATCCAGCTCCATTATTTCTGGGTAAGTCCGCTTTACTTGTTTTTTGTAGCCTTTCTATGTTTTTTGTGTTTTGGCTTGTATGGGTGCTATTTTCTTGATTTCTGTGAATGCTTGCTATCGTTTGTATACATATTGGCATGTACAAGCACTGCTTCAGGTTTCGCTTGCACCTCACTATTATTGCATGCATGACATTGTTTTGCATGGATGGTCGTTGCTTTGATGACTTGCTTCACACACATGATTGTTTTCCCATTTTATAAATCTTGCATTTGTTTTTTTCATGCATGATCATTCACTCTTGACTACAGTCAATTTCTCCATGAATTCAGACCTTTATATGTTTTCAATCACCCATTGATGGGTCTAGGCATCCTTGGCCCAGAATCTGCCTTGCCCTAACAACATTGTGCATTTCTGAGAGGGAAGGATCTGACTTCCTCCCAGGAAATGCATAAATATGTCCAGACACTATCCTCCAAAATTTCTTTGTGCAATTCTGAGAGGCAGTGTCTGTTGACCCAGAAAAGTGCACAGTGTAGTCCCTGGGCGTGCAAGACTTGTTGACAGAAATTGCACATTATACAATCTCAGAACCCAACAAGTCAGTCTGTATTGCGCATTGCATAATTCCAACACTCAACTATCCTCCCGACAGTCTAAACTTCCTTTTGCATAGTTCTAGCAATCAGTCTCCCAACCTCCTCATGAAAATTACGTAAACTTTGTCATCAGTCTCTTGGCTATGTTGCATGTCAGTCCTCGAGTTTTCTTTTGTTTCAATTGATAGATTTCTTGCCATGCATGTTGCATGTCTCTAGGTATAGTAGGTATTCAACCATCTCTAAGCAGTTCAGGATCAATGATCTCCAAGAGAGTAAGGTCAAAGGACACTGATAGAAGTGCAACCTAAGAAGTAGTTGAATGAGTGCCTATGAGTTTGTTGATTTACGAAGACACCAAGCTAATCGTAGACAAAGACGTCAAGCTGAAATTTTAGGATATCAATGATTCATTCACAGGCACATTTGAGGAAGATCTTGAAGACCACAAGGTCTATGTGAACATTCATAAGTCCAACTTGAACCAGATTGCATGCAGGTATCCCATGTTTCCATATGTTGACATGAAATAGTGAACCATCTCACACACTTATCCCAAGACAATTCTGTTAACCAGTGTCAGTGGGGCAAATATTTCAACCTTCAGGGCACAAGATTGTCAGCATATGTACCCCTTGCTAGAGCTAGTGATTATAATGGAGACAACCTTCAGCATACCCACCAGAAATGCAAGTTACAAGGATATCTTGAAGAGCTAGGTGAAGGAGCCATCCAAGTTCAGGATGACACCCAAGCAAATTTACAAGACAAAGATACTGCAGAAGGCATATCAGTACTTGGTCATCTTTGCATGCTGCTTGTATAACCAAGAGAGCATGGAGACCTTCTCACAGAGTTGGGTGATTGTGTTGGACTAACTATCCAGTGAAGGAAAAGCATGCAACTGGTCTGACATGTTCACTCATAGGTTGAAGGAACAAGCAACAAGAGCTCGACAACTACTCAAAGGTTAGCAAGCAGAAATTTACATGTCCTCTTACATCTTGGATGAAATTTGTTTCCGTTAGAAGTTATCAGCCTTGAAGTGGGCATGGACATTAGCGGAAACCTCTGTGAACACTATTGCAAACTATTTTCTAAATGTAGCTTCCATGGAGTCATCACATAGTTGTTAGCCCATTTTGGCACCCCAGTGTACAGGATGATATTTGAGCAGGATCCACCTTGCATGTCGAAGGCCACTATGGAGGCACTGATCGACATAGCAGATTGGTGTGCCTCACCTATTGGCACCTTCACATTGATGTACAACACAAAGAAGCCTTCACATGTTTTACCAATTTTTTCCATGGAAAAGCTCATCATGCAAGAAGTATCGTACCACATCTTGGCAAGACTGTCATCTAAACTGCATCAAAGGAAGAGGGCACGCTGACTATCGAATGGTATAAGTGCATGATTTACACCAACATTTAATTTTTCAATTCCGGTAAGTAAATATAGCGGCATAGAACAATATATGCTAGAATACTACCTCAGGGATTTGTCAAATAAAAACCAAACATTTGCAGGAAATTCAAAAGAAAAATCATTCAGGAAAAAGGAACAAGTCTTTTCGAAAGTAAAGTAAACACACTCCGGGAATCTACTTCTAGATCCTCTTCTAGGTTGAGTTGACTCCTGCAGTAAGTCCTCCTCAGTTTTCTAGGGGAAAAGGGAATGTAGGCCCCATTCAAAAGAAAGTGATTTAAGAAATAAGGAATGCAAAATCTCTTAAAAATTGGTGCTATATTGTAAAGATGAAAAGCTTGAAATAAATCATAAGGGAACATCTTTCCAATTAATACAATGAAACCATTGTTATTTGGTTGTGTAAATAGGATTTTCGTGAGATAGTTGTGCACGTAATTTATATTAGTTTTTTAATGTTTTAACTTAGAAGGTTCACTTAATAATCAATCATGAAATTCAATAATTTCTTTGAAATTTTTCAATGCGAGAACAAACCTGTTAGTTACTACAATGGTCATTCCATATTCGTCATAGCACAATTAAATCTTAAGTGAAACCTTAGATATTAATAATTCCCTTAGTTGAAAAACAAACATAAATCTTGTAGGAAGGAATGAACAAATTTCGTGAGAGGAAAGGAGTAAAGACTTGTGAAACTAAAGCAATGAAATCAAATTGTAGAACCATAAATTCACTAATACAGGCAATGTGCTTGTATCATTCTTGCATAAATGGAATCAAGCATTACAAAGGAAAGATTATTAAAATAAAATACTTCTAAGCATAATGCAAAGAAAAATGCAGCAAAGGAAAATTAAGAGGTTTGGGCCAACAGACTAGTTCATGGGCCTAACCACCCAACTCATCGCCCTTGAAACAATTTAAATCACAGTCTTAAGACATTATGAGGAAACAAGAACTCAGAATCGAATGCCAAATAAATTCATATAACAATCCTTATAGAATTTAAGGAATGATGTAGTGTTCACTGCAATTGTCCCCTCCAGGTATCATCCTACTAAGCCCACATCTCCTCCCCTCCTACACAGCAATTCGATCCCCTATTCTGTAAATGAAATACAATTTACAAAATATAATGTCCATCCCCCACACCTACATAACTCGTTTCCTTTATAACATTCTTTCATGATAATTTTGGCTCTTTTCCTTAGAAAACAACATGGGCATTGAATCCAAACTGATCTTCATCAATATAATACCAATACAACTATTTCCTTATTGAAGAAATTAATATTTGACATGAATTTCCCAACTCTGGATGTTTTCAACAATTTTTGAAAAAGTGATATTTTTAACAAATTGCCTCCAAAGAACTCTTCATATCTCCTTAACCATTACGAATTTTGGAAAACTGTTTGGAGGAAACCTAGTTTGTTATGTTTGAAATAGTAACATTCCTCAGAAATTTCTGGTTCAGCTCCATTGCCTCGGAAATCGTGCCCGAAATTGATTTTTGGATACTTGTGAAATCTGAGATCCTAAAATTCTGTAGAAAACAATCTTTTTTGTAAAACTACCTCAAAGATGCTTATGTAACTTTTATACCATTTCAAATCTCAGAAATATATTTGAGGCTTAGACAATTTGTTATATTGGGGCCAAAACCCATGTTCTAGAATTTCTCTATTGTCCTTCCCCTGCATGGAAAATGAGGAAGTTGGTAGTCTAGAAACTGCTGCAAATTTTGGGGCTAAAGCATTAATTCTTCCCTGAACATAAATCCATATGACTTGGGTGTATCGTAGCTTATGTGGAAGTGTTCAAACAACATTTTGAACAAAAACCTCTTTCATATTTTCCTAGAAATGTGTCAGTGTATCAGAGCCCCATATTGGTGCAGGCATGTTGGTGCAGACACAACTGGTGCAAGAATGTTGGTGCGGAACATTGGTGTAGGCACGACTGGTGTAGTGTTACCAGGAGAACTAGTGTCCATTCAAAGCTACTAGTCCCACTAAGATGGGTAGCTATCTTAGAAACAAACAAACTAAAGTTACTTGTGTCTTCCTTTATGAGAGATAGATGAGAGAGAAGCAGAGAGTACCAACCTCAGTCTTTCGCTTGGCTCCTTGCCTATTTCCTCCCTCCTTTGACAAAGCTTCACCACTATTTCCTCACTTGTCCCACTTCAAAGAACAATTGTAGAGTCAAAGCATCATAATACCATAAAAGCATAGAGATCTATAACCATAAACAATATAGGATCATATATATTGACCATACAGATGCATATACCAATACAAGATTCAGAAATATACAAGAACATGGAGGAAAAATCAAATAGATTTATTGATAGAAGTAGTTGAAGAGAGGATTACAACCAATTGGTCTAACCCAGTGCCATCCTCTTAACATGAAAGTCCTCTTCACCTCATGAAAATCTAGATCACCCAACACTATGATGTTTCACGGAGAAACTAATAGCATTTCCTTACAAAATACAAAATTCCATCCCCTGTATCTCTAGGATGAGGGATCCATATAGAGATATTTTTAGGTGGGTGAGTTAGCTTCTGGGATTTTCATTAGTGTCCATTCTCTGATAGGTCTTGGTTCCACTTGGAGATTTCATGATCTCTTACTCATCCCTGGGCGAATTCAGAGAGGCAAGTGTCAAATGAATAATTTCTATAAGATTCTTTTGGTTTCCACCTAGCAAACTACCTCTTCCATTTGTCTACTCTCGCTCATCGCACCCTACAGAAGGGCTTTTCAGTATGCATCACACCCTCTATGTGTAATAGGTGAGATGCATCGCACCCTCAGCATGGAGCAGTCTGTATGGTCCAATTTTGACCAGTTCTGAGTAGTTTTTGAGGGAGAACTTCTGGGAAATGATGTAATCAACTGACCTTATTCCTTTAGGGTATGAAACAACACTTTTATGGACTTGGAAGCCCTTAGATTATGGACATATGTTATTGGGGTTGTAGTGCCCAAATATGTCTATAACATGTAGGCACAACTACTTTAGGATCCACTAGTACAAGAATGCTAGCACCTACCACAAAAGACCCTATTAATGACATTTTCACATTAAATATTTTTTCAAATTACCAAAACAAGAAGATTTCATAGATCAAAAACTATGAGCTCTAAATTCCTCTAAATAATAACTTAATAATGTCTAAAAAGACTAATAATGATTATAGACACTTAGTACATGCATAAAATTATTCAGCAAAATCATGAAAATCTAGACAAAATGGAGGCTCAACACTCCCCCATGTTGATCTTGTTGCATTTCCTCATGCAAGCCAAACCATAAGATTATAAAACCATGGAAGAAGGTACGGGGAATGCTTAAATATCATACGATGCTTCCCGATAAAAATGTCAAAAAAAATTATCAGCAAAAAAATATTAAAACACTTGGCATGTCATCATTTTTAAGGCATTCAATAAGTCTACAACATCACTATTTTGTATAACTAACAACTTTGTAATCATAATCACACAACTTACTGTCATGTATAGAGAGTGGTCATAGCTCATCCATGGAATTACTTCTACTCTATCATCTAAGCTCTTAGTAACTAGTATTGATACCATGTTTATACAATAAAAACCATTGATTTAGCTTACTTGTATCCATAAGATTATCTATATCATTGTGTTTACATAATATGATTTCACCATGCCATTGTTACGTATCCATATATATGTTTGTGTTACCTTTTTTTACGAAACCGGCTCACAAAAAGGTAGAAAAGATAGATCAATGCCTTAGAAATAAGCCTTTTCGAGGGGGCAACCTCCTTTACATTACACAAATGAACAATTCTTAGATGATTCAAATGACAAAACATCCTTTCTATATATAGGAGCCTAAGGGGTCACAATATAACTAAGCTGACCTAACAATAATAATACAAAGGCACAAAAATAACAATAGAGGGATTCTATGGGGCACAATAATAACAATATGGGGATAATAGGGGCACAACAATAATAATAATAAGGGATACGATGAAAATAGTAATGGGGGAATCACTAATATTATAGGGACCTAACATGCCCCTCTCCTTCAAAAAAGTGTTGTCCTTAATGCTTGATTAGCTCTCGATGCTTTTGTATAAAATTCTCATCCTCCCATGTGGAATCTTCAGTGGATAAGTTCTTCCACTTAATGAGATATTCTGAAATTGATCGATTTTGTAGCTCTCGATTTCTTGTTTTTGTGACTGCTTTTGGTTCCAATATAGTTTTTCCTTCCTTGTCAAGTTTTGGAAATATTGTTTGAACTGGGAGCTTATCACCTATAACCTTCTTTAAACATGAAACATGGAAAAGTAGGTACACTTGAGAAGCTACAGGAAGCTCCAATTTGTATGCCATATTACCAATCTTTTACAACACCTTGTATGGACCATAATACTTTGGTGATAATTTATTATCCTTCATAGCTTGCTTGAGGGACATTTGTTTATATGGTTGTAGCCATAGGAATACCAAGTCACCTACAAAACTTCTTTCCCTATGATGTTGATTTGCCTGTTGTTTCATTCTATTCTGCGGCAACATGAGGTTATCCTTTAAGAGATGGAGAACTTGTTGTTGATGCTAGATGCGATGCTC
Source organism: Pinus taeda (assembly GCA_000404065.3). Classification (NCBI taxonomy): domain Eukaryota; kingdom Viridiplantae; phylum Streptophyta; class Pinopsida; order Pinales; family Pinaceae; genus Pinus; species Pinus taeda. Next base: position 85,094 of record APFE031686753.1, read on the forward strand.
CACTACTTGAACCTTAGGATTTTCTCTTAAATATGATGTGATGGATGGTGGATGATATCCATAAAGTGCCATGAATGGGCTCATTTTTGCTGCAGTATGGAAGGAAGTGTTATACCACCATTCAGCTAGAGGCAACCATTTGACCCATTGTGTCTATTTATCTTATACAAAGAAACAAAGATATCCTTCCAAACATTTGTTTACTATCTTATTTTTCCCATTATATTGAGGATGATAAGATGATCTATGAGCTAATTGAGTATCGAGACAAGAAAATAATTATGTCCAAAAATTTCTAGTGAAAATGGGATCTCTGTCACTTACAATAATCTTTGGGTTTCCATGTAGCTTTTGAACTGTTTCCATAAATGCAGTAGAAACTGTACTGGCTTTAAATGGATGTGATAATGCACAAAAGTGTGCATACTTGGTAAGTTTGTCAACTACCACCATGATGACACTCTTTCCTTTAGACTTGGGTAAACCTATGATAAATTCCATTGAAACCTCCTCCCAACATTGGCTTGGAATGGATAAAGGTTGTAATATACCTGGGGTCTTAATTGTTTCAACATTATTTTGTTGGCAAACCAAACATTCCGCCATAAACTTTTGAATATCTGATTTAAGGCCATCCCAAAAAAAATCCCCCTTAACCCTTTCGTAAGTTTTTAAAAATCCCAAGTGCCCTCCTAAGGGAGAAGTGTGCTACTCCATAAGAATCTTTTGTTTGAGTTGGGAATTCTTACATAGTTATAAGTGATTTGTGTACCATAATGAATCAATTTTCCAACTAAATGTATCATATTTACTAGAATCTTTTTGTAACTTTCTAATGAGTGCCCACACTTCTTCGTCATTTTTCCATTCCTCCCTTGCTTCGCTTATCCAATCTGGTTGGATAATAGAAATGGTGTACAACAATGCTTCCACATCCTCATCCTTTCTTGAGAGTGCACCTGCCACAACATTTTGCTTCCCTTTTGTGATTTCAAAGTCATAACCCAACATCTTTGTGACCCATTTTGGTTTCTCTTAAGAGAATAATATTTGTTCTAAAAATTATTTAAGACTATCGTGATTTTTTTTTACCTTGAAACATTTTCCCATTAGGTAGGGTCGCCATTTCTTAAATGCATGTAGTATTGCCAACATTTCCTTCTCATAAACAGCTTTGTGTAAATACTTTCCCTTGATTGGATGACTTTTGAAAGCAATGGGTCTTTCATCTTGCATTAAAACAACACCAATTCTATTTCTTGAACCATCACATTCCATAATAAAAGTTTTTGTCAAGTCTGGCATAGCTAAGACTGGTGCTTGGCACATTGCCTCTTTAAGATGTTCAAAAGCCTTTGTTTCTTCTGGAGTCCACGAAAATGCATCTTTCTTCAATAATGTTGTTAGAGGTGCTGCTATTCTCCCATAATTCTTAACAAACTTGCTATAATACCGTGATAACCCGAGAAATCCTCGTAGATGCTTTATGGATGTGGATATTTTCCATTCCATAGTGGCTTTAATTTTGCTACAGTCTACCTTAACACCTTCATGAGATACAATATGACCTAGATATTCCACCTCCAGTACTCCAAAGAAAAATTTGGAGCTTTTTTCATATAATTGTTTCTCCTCCAATAGTTTGAGCACCCGGTCACTATGTTCAACATGATCCTTCCAAGACCTGCTGTAGATTAGTTTATCATCAAAAATTACTAACACAAATTTTCTAAGGAAGGATTTGAAAATGGAATTCATCAAACCTTGAAATGTAGAAGGTGCATTGGTAAGGCCAAAAGGCACGACCAAAAATTCATAATGACCCTCATGAGTTCTAAATGTTGTTTTTGAAATGTCTTCAGTCTTCATTCTGATTTGATGATATCCTGAACGTAGATCCAACTTGGTGAAGTAAATTGATCCATGCAATTCATCCAATAATTCATCAATGACAGGAACGAGAAATTTATCTTTAATAGTTAGCTTTTTGAGCTCCCTACAATCTGAACACATGTGCCATGATGCATCCTTCTTGTGCACCAATACTAGTGGAGCAGAGAAAGAACTTTGACTAGGTTGAATTATACCAACCTCTAGCATTTTAGCAACCATACGTTCCATTTCACTCCTTTGGGCATAGGGATATCTATACATCCTGATGTTTGGAGGAACACTTCCTGGAATCAAATGAATAGCATGATCATGATCACGAATACGTGGGAGACCTTTGGAAGTCTCAAATACCTTGGAATGATTGTTCAAGACTTTTTGGAGATATGGAGAAATATATGATTTCGATGTGGGAACCTCTACTGAACATAATTGTGCAATTACACCTTGTTGTTCTTTATTTAGAAACGTTGTCATACTGTTAGAGCTGATTATATTTCCTAGTTTCCCTGCAGTACCCCTTAATTCAACTTCCTTTCCTTCCATAGAAAATTTCATGAAAAGTTGTTGAAAATTAAAAGCTATTGTACCCAAGGATTGTAGCCATTGGAGTCGTAGGACAACATCAGCACCACCCATTGGAATGGAAAGCATTGGGATATTCAATACATATTCAACCATGGATAGCTTGATATTATGGAACTTTACAGAGAAATTTATCATTCCTCCACTTGCAACCATCACTTGACACTCTGGTGTTGGATATAGGAAGCAATTCAATTCCTTTGTTATCTTACAATGAATAAAATTATGGGTACTTCTCGAATCAAACAACACTATTACCTTTTTATTCACGATATGTCCTTCTATCTTGATAGTTTGAGGAGTGGTAATTCTAGCCAATGCATTACAAGATATGGGTGGATTCATTTCTTCTCTATCTAGGGTTTGTTCCTTGACTATATCCTCTTCTTTTGACATTTCTTGTTCCTTGTCTTTCTCCTCTTCACAATCTATGTAGAATAATTTCTTCTGAGCACACTTATGACCTTTAGTGTATTTGCTATCACAACTGTAACAAATCCCTTTTTCTCTTTTTTCTTCTAATTGTTGTGGTTTCAACCTTGTAGGTTGTGGAAGGCTAGGGGAGATAACACTTCCATCTCTATAGTTGTGAGTCGTAGAATTCCTGGTTGCCATAATTTTTCTTTCCATTTTTCTTGCTAACCTGAATTCCTTCTCCAATGAATTAGGTTCCCAAAGGCGAACCTCATGTTGGATATTATCCTTTAAAGTCCCTATGAGCATGTCAATCCTATGCTCCTCTAGAATATCTTTTACCCTTATTTTCAATTTTTGGAAGTCTTCAATGTGCTCCATCATTGAACCCTTTTGTTTGAGATTTATCAATTGGCTAAAAAAGGTGTTTCTTTTTGTATCTTCATAATGTGCTATCATTTCTTCCATAAAATTCCATAAGTGACAATTTGATTATGAGAGCAAAGCCATCGATACCATACAAATTGATTTGGTTCCAAATATAAAGTTGCAATATGTACCTTTTGTGTGTTGTGCACATTATGGAGATTGAAAAATTGCTCCATCTGTAGTATCCATGTTTCGGGATCCTTGCCATTAAACTTCCTCATATCGATTTTTGGAACATGGTGGGTCTTCATTCCAACATTAGAGTCTATGAAATCATGATTAACATTTCTTTTGTTCTCATCATGAGTTTCTTTTACTACCCTTTCACCATTAGTGACCATTTCTTGTAGCAACTTATTTAAATTTATCTTAAATTCTTCCATCTTATCATCCATGCCATTCATCTTAGCATCCATGCCATTCATCTTAGCTTCCAAAATATTCATCTTAACTTGCATTCCATTCATATTAGCTTCCATGCCATTCATCTTGGCTTAATTTACCTTTAGTGAGAGTGAAATTTGTTGTACTTGGTCTTGTAATTTTGATATATCATGTTGCATTTCTTCCTCTTCTTCATGAGTCATGCTACAACTTTCAGGTTTCTTACTATGTGTTTCTATTTTCTTTCTTTGGGGCATTAATTAATGCTAATAATTCTTCACTATTCCCTTTGAATTCTTTCAAAATAAGTTTTCAAACCACTCTTATGCAAAATTAAAAAAATGACATACCTTGTTTTTTCACTTTGTAAGAGCTTGATATTGAATTTGTTGTATCTCTGTAACTTCGGATCTTGAATATTTGAAATATTGTCCTACGGTATCCCTTTGAGTCCTCTTTCTAACCCCACAAGTTTGATCAAGATTTTATTCTCCAAGGAAGAGTTATTCGAAATCTCCCACGGTGACCTAATTATAGACTAGTTCAGTAGAGCGAACTTGTATGATGTGCCACGTGTCACTGTTGCGACCTTAGTACTTGAAACTAATATATAGGAAACTACAAGCTGTCCTCTTTCTAAAAATTTTGAGGAAATTTCAATTTGATGTTCAAAACAAAAGCTATGGCAATTTCCCTCGGTCACCTGTTTGCAATGTAATTCAGTATTCTGCAAAAACCCTAAGTTCCTCAAATCATATCTCCACAAATATAGCGAGACAAGATTTAAAATTTCGACCCAAAGTTTAGAATGATTTCGGTTCAAATGGGTTTTTTTTGTAGCTTTTGAAACATCAAGAAAAACGTTTTATAGCTAAAATTCCATGATAACCTGTTTAGAGCAGCGAAACCCTAGAATCCAAGGCTTTAATACCAAATGCTATAAAACTAGCTCACGAAAAGATAGAAAAAATAGATCAATGCTTTAGAAATAAGCCTCTTCAAGGGGGAAGCCTCCTTTACATTATACAAATGAACAATTCTTAGATGATTCAAATGACAAAACCTCCTTTCTATATATAAGAGTCTAAGGGGTCACAATATAACCAAGCCGACCTAACAATAATAATATAAAGGCACAAAAATAACAATAGATGGATTATATCCGGGAACAATAATAACAATATGGGGAAAATAGGGACATAACAATAATAATAAGGGATACAACAACATTAGTAATGGGCGAATCGCTAATATTATAGGGACCTAACACCTTTGTATCAACAAGTTGAAACACACAACTTATAAGCTGAAATTGGAACAATTAGCCACATATAAGTAGTACTATCATATCATTGGTGCTTAGTACTCAGTACCAACTAAAACCATGTTACAATTCTTATGAAAGTATCGAGTGTGAGAATGATAAAATTGCAATGTAAGAAGATCAGGTACAGGAAAGCAATGCTTATACCAAACATGATGGAAAAGGAGTATTGCACCTTTATGGTAGACATCACATACCTGATGTCCTATGTCAAATGAACTCCCTTCTTGTCATATATTTTAGAGCTCTTATTTCTGCCCAGAGCCTTATTAACATTCATTATAAAAAAGAATCAAATGTTTGTTGAGAGGGTGCAATTTAAAAAGAATACCACAAGATTCTTGTACCTAGGTCATGTAAGGCTTATTTAGAGGTAGCCACAATCAACACACATTGTTTTCCATCAACACCTAGTGAGTAATCATCATTGGATAATTCATCACTCTAAATACCATAGAGAATTGGAATTATGATACCAGAAAAGGGAAATAAAAATATAACAAGATGACACCTTCCTCGACCAATCAACAAACACTCTGAATTTTGTTGTCATCCAGATGAAAAAGTAAGTTTCTTCTTAATCGAGTACCAAGAATTACCTTCACTAAGGGTAGAAAATCATTAAAGATTCCTAATTTTTGAAATATAGAACTCAAAGCCTCATGCTCAATTCATCTTAAAACCATTGTCTAAGAAATAAAATGATGAGTTTTAGGGAAAGAGAAAGATGAAGCAATAAATATTAAATTTAATACCACAAACATGGACCTACTCCCCATAGGCGTCTATAGCCCTGTGTTGAAGCACCGAAAATCGGGTCGACAACAAGGGGGATAGCCACCCGGTCTGGACCTTGGTTGGAAGCTCCTTATCCGTTTGGTATAGCGGGTCCGACTGGGGATAACGGGACCAGTTTCCCGATCTTGGGTGTGTGTGTATGTGTAGAGTTGAACTATGCTGATCTAAGAGAAATTTAAAGCTAATCTAATTCAAATTCTTTAAACTAACTCTATGTTATTGTAATCTAATGAGAAAAAACACATCTAATCTACACTAACCCGGGGTGTATATCTTCTATTATGCGATCTAAAAGGATTTCGAACAATAACTGGTAATAAAGATCATTCAGCTATCATAAGAATAGAAATCATTAAAGATAAAGCACTTTGCATAAGAAGTTAGGAAAAACAGTTGTGAACATCATATCGCATAATAAGTTATTCATATGTCAGACACAAACAATATGACTCCATCGTACAAAAGTGCCAAATGATAACCCATACATTCATACAATGACATTATTAACAACTGAAACTATAAATCACTTAAAGAACATAAGCAGAATAGTCAAGAGATAAAGTACCATTTATGACTGGTTTCCACTCATAAGCCTTCAAGCAATAATGATTTTATCTCTCCTTGTTCTAACATCTACTAAGAGTACATAAGTGAAACATCAGTAGCAGATATCAAATGCAACATTAATAAACCTTGATCCATCCATTCATCAAAAACCACCTCCGAGGGCGCAAAAGTGCTGTTCTAAGGACGAGTTTTTGAGAAATCTCCCGGGACCCCTCTCTAAATGCCTAAGAAGGGTTTAAATATGCTAGCTAACTAACTTGATACATAAATTTAGGATCCGGTTTTCAAGATGACCGTCCTTCTGATAAAGCAAACTATTTCTAAAAATTAAATCTGACTCTGAACTATTTCTGTATTTACTCCTCAGTGTTGTAAGCATGCAACATTCAACTGGGAAGAGTCGGATGGTTCCCTTCCCTTTTCGTGTGTGCTATAAAAATAGAAGTAACAAGAGCTGGCACCACTTTCTGGTAAACTATAAGATATTTTAGAGAATCTTTCGCTGACTGGGTGTATACTTGGTAATAACTCAAATTTCCCTTAAACTGGTTCTGCTTTTGCTATTTCGGTTTCTGTCTTTGCGAATGACTTGATGAGTTAAAAGACTTTACTTTTTGAACAATTCTCTGGATTGAAAACTGCCTCCATTCTTCTTTCCAGGCTTTTCTGGTGTGTAAGTTTCAGGTCTTTTTGTAATCATGCTGCTTTTTTGCGCCTTTGATTCTGAGCTTCAGATGACCTATTGTTCATTAGCATCTATTGAGTGATACTCTGGAATCTGTAGTTCTATCGTATGCGGCACCCATTTCTGAGGAGACCTCTTCTGTGTTCTCCGAGCATTGGCGCTTTCCCCTTTTCCTTAGATGTTTCCTGCAATATTGCTTCATGTTATTTCCTGTGTTATAGTTTGCGCAAAGGAAACGAGTAATGGTAAATAAAGATTGACACGAAAGCTTCAAATCTTATGTGTGCATAATCATGACATTCACAGTGAACTGACTCTTTGAAAAACAAAAAGCAGTCATTCGTATAATCATTAATTTCTTTTTTTAAGGCGCGCGCTTAATTCTGATTAATGGGCAGCTTTCCTTGAATACTGCGCCGAGGAAAATTTGCGCTCATCGTAGATTGCATATTTGTGTTATAGTATCGTGGTATCACAATATCAGATCATCGCAGATCGCAGATCGCAGATATTAGTCATTGTGTGCCACTTTACGTGATGTTGCGATGTGCGACTTCGCACATCGGCCGTCGGAGATTTCTTAAGTTTTTTATTTAAGAGCGCTTATGGTGAATGCGATGCGATGAATTTCGCATCGTTCCTTCGTGGTTTGTTATGCTCATAAAAGAAATGTTTTCTTTGCTTTGTTGTGATAAAATTCTAAGGAAAAACAAAAATGTTCCTAGAGATGTTTGTTTGAATTTTTTATTAAGGGTCCCCTATTTGCTTGGAGTTATTGCTAATATCAAACAAAGAGGGGGGTTGTTGGTGGCCACAACAATGGCGATTCACTGGGAAGAACCAGTTATCTCTGATTTTCTATTGAATTTCAACTTCCGTAACAGAAAAATTTTCATAAGTCTAAACTTTGTTATGGACAGATAGAGTACATTATGTCTTATCCTATCAATGATATTTTGTTTCAACCTTTCTCTATTCCAATCGTTCGTTTCCTGAGGCTTAGTCCTTGCATTTACATCAGTCATTACTTGGTCTTTTAAAGATAAAATGAGGTCATCTCTGTTATGCTGGCCCTTTAAAATATGCTCATTTATTGTAGGTAGAGCCTCTGCTGCCAGCAGGCGTCCATAGCCTCGACAGGGTTACCTGTTACCCAGCAGTGATCCTTTATCCTGCTTAAGGATATCTACAACTTTTTTAGAGAAAAACCCATTTTGACAATTTTTTTTTTTTTATTCTCTAAAGAACAATGTCTTGGTTTGGTGGCCAAATTATGACACAGTCATTCACTTGATTTACACTTTTGCTGAACAAGTTGGCTCGTGATGAGACCCCTTGTCTTTTGATTGCAATAATCTTAAGTCGTTGCCCTGTTTTGGTGGAAAGTATTGGCAAATTCAGAAAGTTATAATATCTGTGATCATGATAAGCCGGCTCATGATGAGACCTCTTATTCTTTGAGATACAGTGTTTTCTCGGATTGTTTCTCTGAATGCTGCGATTTTCTTTAGCAGGGAGGAAACCATCGTTCTTCCTTAAGAAAGCTCTGGACGATAATAATAGAGTCTTAAAAATAGCAGTTTTACAGAGAATACTCATTTTATTATTGATACCTTTCATTGTGCTAATATAAAACAAGTTTTTTGCCAAAGGTTGCTTTCATAAAAAATTTCGAAGTTGGAACTAGTATCATATCTAGGCTAAAGCTGGACTCTATCCGTCAATAATAGAGATCAGATTTTTCAAAAATTTGTACTATTTGTACAAGAGAAAAATCAAAATCTAACAGAGGATTTGGTGTCCATTTGAAGTGATCTCCTGTAGTAACCATCTACAACTAGTTTTATTTATAAGAAGAAGAAAAGAAAAAAGCTATCCTACAAAAATTTAGAAGAGTAATCTTCTATGGAAAGTATTTTTTTCAGGATTTGTCCATTAACAGGCAAAGAATCCTTTCTACCTGCTAAATCCCGCAACACAAACATTGATGGGCCTATGACTTCTACAATCTGAAAAGGACCAAGCCACATTTTCCAGAACTTTGTATGTTTTCCCTTCTCTTCATGAGCCTTATCCCATTTCAAAACTAGGTCTCCCATCTAAAAGTTTTTTCTGGTCATTATGCTTGAGTCAAAAGAGGATTTTATTAGCGCTTGGTGATGATCATGGGTTTTCTTAGCTTGTTCTCGTTGTTCTTCTAACTTAATTATTTCCATTTGTCTTAATTGTAAGGAGGAGGTAGATACCTCATCGAAGTGTTGTACTAAAGACAAGGAGGGAATCATTAAGTGAGTTGGAAGAACCACTTCCTTCCCATAAACTAAGTTAAAGGGAGAAGTGCCTATTGAAGCTTTCTTCGTTATTCTATCTTCCCATAAAGCATTTACCAAGGTTTTGTGCCAATTCTTCTGGTTATAGTCAACTGTTATTTTAATAATCCTGATTAGGTTTTTATTTGTTGACTCAGCCAGTCCATTTCCTTGCGGATAGTAGTTGGCCGAATATTTCAGTTTGAACCCTGTTTTAAGTGAGAACTCAGTCACTGCATTCCCAGAAAAGTATGAAGCATTATCAAATATTAAAGCCGTCAGCAATCCAAACCTAGTGATTATAAATTGATCTATGAATCTAATGATGTTTTCAGAGTTAGCTGTCTTGAGAGGTACTGCTTCTACCCATTTAGTAAAATAATCAATTGCCGTGAGAATATACCTATGCTACTTAGAAGAGTGAGGAACGATCTCACCTATTATGTCCAAGCCCCATTGACTGAATGGTTGATCAATGTTTACCGGCTGAAGTGGCATGGATGGTTTCCTTTGTCTCCCTACAGTAGTTTGGCAGATTTGGCATTTCCTCACGTAACTGTGTGAGTCTTTGAATAGTGTGGGCCAATAATACCCTGTAAGATCTTATGTGCGGTAGCATCTCCAACATAGTGTCCGCCTGCGGGCCCATCATGGAGTTCTTGCAAAACCTTTTCGGCTTCAGTTTTCTCAAGACACCTAAGAAGCACATAATCATAATTCCTTTTAAACAGAACATCATTTATGAGCTGATATTGTTTAGCTTTTAATCTCAGGGCTCTTTTCTTGGTGTGATCCAGGTGTGCTGGAGCATACCCATTTTTGAGATAATAAATGGTGTAAGCGTATAATGATTCTATATCGTTTAGGCTTACCTCATACGTTTGTACTTCCTCAGATGAGCTTTCAGGAATCTGCGATGCTCCAGCCAACATTTTGCAGAAGCCTTGACCTCTCACAATGCTTGTTGGTTTGATTTCAAGGTCATATTCTTGTAAAGAAGTGATCCAATTTGCTTTTTTTTCACTGACATCTTTCTGTATTAAAAGATTTCTTACCGCTGGAAACGATACTATGACCTTGGTACGGGTTTTAAGTAAGAAAGGTCTGAAATATTTGACCGCTTTGAAAACAGCGTATGCTTGTTTCTCTACGTCTGAATAGTTGAGTTCAACACCTTGTAAATTAGAGCTAAAAAATGCGAATGGAGCTTCCGCTTTCTAGTGATTTGCTTGAGTTAGAATCGCGGCATATGATTTTTCCGAGGCGAATGTGTATAAGATAAAAGATTCTGAAAAATTTGGGGTTTCTAAAGACAGAGCATTAATGATAGATTGTTTGATCAGATTGAATGCTTCATGCTCATCTAGACCCCATTTGAAATTTGAGTTCTTTTTTATCATGGTTTGCAAAGGAGAAACAATTCTTGAAAAATCTGGGACAAACCTTTTCACAAAATTGATTTGACCAAGAAAAGATTGCATGGCCTTTTTATTGTGAGGTAGGGATATTTCGGAAATTTCTTTGATTCTATTAGGTTCAATGTGAATATCAGATTTTGATACTATGAATCCTAGAAGTTTTCCTTCACTTAATGCGAAAAAAGATTTCTTTGGGTTAAGTGAAATCCCATACCTTAAACATCGTTGAAAGATTTGTTTCAAGTCTCTGAGATGGTCGCTTCGCTTCTTGGAGTATATTGTTATATCATCCAAATAAATCACCATGGATTTATTGACTAAACCCTTGAATGCGATGTCCATAGCTCTCTGGAATGTAGCGCCGACATTGATCAAACCAAATGGCATCTTCCGATATGCGTATGTGCCCCATTTGGTTCGGAACGTGGTTTTTAACTGATCGTCGGGATGTACCAGCACTTGGTTGTATCCTGAAAATCCATCCAAAAAAGACATTAGTTCTGAGCCTGCTACTGCTTGTAATATCTGCTCCAAAGGAGGGAGGAGAAAATTGTCTTTTTGACAGGCTTTGTTGAGATTCCGAAAATCGATGCAGATTCTAATATCTCCGCTTTTGTTTCTAATGGGTACCATATTGGAGACCCATTTAGAATTTCTGACGGGAAAAATTATTCTGGCCCTTAATAACTTATTCAGCTCAGTCTTTATTTGGTTTTCTAGATTGGGGTGGATTTTTCTGAGTTTCTGTTGGACAGGTTTTTCATTGTCAATCATAGGGATAGTATGTTGGATAATGGAAGTGTCGTATGTCTTCAACTCATCGTAATTCCAGGCGAAAACATTTTTGTATTGTCTCAACAGACGAATATATGCTAGTTTCTCCTCAGGGGCTAGGCCGTGGCCTAGATTAACGTTTTGTGGTTTATCATCGGTTCCCAGGTTTATTGATTCGTAGTTCAAAGTTGAACTGTAGAGCTTAGAATTAGTAGACCCTTTAAACTGACTTTTAAAATCGTATAAGTCTTCCAACTTAACCAACGATTTAGGTATAGCATTATCAGTGCTACTTTGTTGTATTTGTCGATCGTGGTGGTCTTCGTCAATTATTTGATTGGAGTAGGATTATTCGGAGGTGAGGAAATTTACACTATCAGGATCGTCATTGAATACTCTCCAGTTTGTAATGTTGTCAGGGATGGATGGTCTAAAGATTAATTCTATCGAGAATCTATTTGGACTAAAATCTTCTGAGGGAATGAGTCTAGAGGGTACGTTGGCTAAAAGGTCTGCGCTTGCGTTTTGGATTCTCAGGATTGAGAAATATTGAATGCTATGAAATGCTCAGTCAGATCCTGTACTAGAGATTGATAGTGTTTCAAATGACTTGATAGGTAATGTATGGTGTTACGTACCTGTTTGACCACAATCTCAGAGTCTCCAAAGACTTGAAGGTACTTGACGTTCAACCCGATTTCTTTGTATAGGCCTTGCACCAAGGCCTCATATTCTGCTGTATTGTTTGCGCAATCGAATTCAAGTCTGCACGTAAGCATTGTCTTGTTCCCTTCTGGACTAATCAGAACGCATCCCGCTCCTGCTCCTTCGTTAGATTTAGAGCCATCAAAATATAATTTCCAAAACAAAGATGTATTTATAGGTTCTTCTACAAAATTAACACACTTTGAATTATCAGTTTGGGAAAAATTTTCGACTTGGGACAAAACTGAATTTTCTAAGTAAGGTGATGTATGAGCATTGAAATTGACAAGGAAAGAATCTACCGAGTAATTGCCTATGATGCTACTGTTTTATGTTATTTCTTCATTTTCTCCCTCCAATTCTATTACTATGTACTTCTGGTGTAACTCTCGTTCAACCTTTATTTGATTTGGTTTACCATTGTATGGTAACCACATGTGCGACGAGTCAGTTGAAAAGTATCCATGGAGTTTCTCGGACCAATCCCTGCTAAGAATTAAGCCGTAGAATTCTAGGATATCAGCTACTAGAATGTCGATAACCTGACATACCTTGGGGTTAGACGACAATCTTATAGTGACTTGATTAAGTTCACCAATCACTTCGAATTGAGATCGATCAAGCTGAACTATGCGCACTGCAGATTTTTGTGGTTGAACGTTTAACTTGGCACATATTGATCTGGGTAAAATATTTTTTGAAGCTCCAGAATCTACCAAACAATTGTGCACGTTTTTATTGAAGATTTCATAAGTGAGCAGAAAAGGGGGAGTGTGAGATCTTGATCTTCCTCCAATCAAGGCGATGTCATTTGGATCGATCTTATTGGCCGTGTTGATTGGGGGTTTCCCATATTGTGGGTAGCTATAGCTGTAGGCAAAGATGTAGTAGGTACGGCGTGTAATTCTTTCATCATTATCTTCTGTTGATGT